>CABHPH010104374.1:0-14797 GCA_902168325.1 Peromyscus nudipes
GGGGGGGGAACCTTTGTAGTACGATAACATGATCTGTGAGTATCTATATATGTGAATATGCTGAGTTATACATAGCGGCAAACATTCCCATGTGGGTTAGCACACATTTTCTGTAAATAGTTAAATAACTAAAAATACTCAACTTTGTAAGACATGTCATTTCTATTTTGGCTACTCTGCATAATATATAATCAAATGCATCTGGTTGTGTACTTTCAATGCTACACAAAAATAATCAGTGGACTAGATTTGGCCAGGTCTGAATCCCTGATAATATTATCAATGATACATTCATATCTTATGCCTAATACTTACTGATAGTCAACTGAAGACTTGACCTTATTGTATCCTTATAAGATCCAATGTTACTGGATCATGATGGATGATTAAAATTCACTGAGGCAGAGGAAAAATGGAACGTGGTTAGTTCCTCACAATTCTCACTGATTCACTAATTTTTAAGAGTCTACTCATATTTCATCACTCAAAGCTATCATTTGGTTACATCTGACTTCAAAAGGACTGTAGAATACAGCTCTACCCTGTCTAGAAGGCAGAGAGCTGGAAGTAGTTAGTGTACAAAATTGAATGACTACTGTTGAGGATAATGTAACTTGGAAAATGACTTTTTGGCATAATTTAGCATGTTGACTAAAGCAGTGTTTCCCAGGTACAACAGAACAGTTGCACACATGAACTCACAGTGGATGTGACAGCATGCACAAGTCATGCAGAAACTGAAGCCAGAAAATATCCTACTATGGAGAAGGAAGGTGGGCATTAAGTCTTTCCCTAGCTGAGAAATTACTAGCAATTGGCAGCTGCTGGGAAAGAGATAATTTAAGGCTATGGCACTTGGTAGGCTGACCACACTCTTGTGGATGGCCACACATAGAATATATGGACATCACAGATTGTACTTGATTTATTAAAAAAATAAATAAAAGAACTTAACACAGAGTTGGGTGAGAAGGGAAAGGAGCAGATCTGGGAGGAATTGGGTAGAATTGTGAATATAATCAAAACAAATTGTATGAAATTCTCAAAGGATTAATTAAAAATTAATGTATCCTCTCTTCAGCAGGATTCCCTGAGCTTGGCCTAATGTTTGGCTGTGGATTTCTGCATCCATTTCCATCAGTTACTAGAAGAAGGTATGCTGATCAAAATTGGGATAGTCACCAATTTCTAGGAGTCTTAGCTGGGGTCATCCTTGTGGATACATGGGAATTTCCCTAGCATCAGGTTTCCACCTGACCCCAAAATGCCCTCCTTTCCAGTCATGTCTTTCAGTTCTCTTGCCCCTTATCCACCCCAAAACTTGATCCCTCAAGTTCCCTTGCCCAACTTCCCCCAGTTCACCCAGGAGATCTCTTTTATTTCCCCTTCCCAGGGAAATCCATGTGTCCTCCCTTGGGCTCCTTGTTACCTAGCTGTAGCCAGATAAATCTGTCCCACCCACAAATACCTGAATAACCAGCCAGAGGCTTAATATTATTTACAAACTATTTGGTCTATTGCTCAGGCTTACTGCTAGCTAGCTCTTACATCTTAAATTAACCCATTTCTACTAATCTATACATTGCCATGTGGACATGGCATTACTGATTTGCTGGCATCTTGTTTCTCCTTGGGCAGCAGGCTGGCATCTCCTCACATTGCTTTTCTCCTCCCTGTATCTCTGCTTGAATTTTCCGCCTGCCTCTAAGCTGCCTTGCCTTAGGCCAAAGTAGCTTATTTATTACCCAATGGGCACAACACATATTCACAGCATACAGAAAGACATCCCACAGCATTTCCCCTTTCCTGTCTAATCAAAAGGGAAAGTTTTCATTTTAACATAGTAAAATTACATATAACAAAACAGTTTTCAAGCAACAATTATAGTTACAATATCTAGTCTATTTGTATTTAGTAAAATTAAAGAAAATACTCTATCATCTAACACCTTTTTGTGAATCTAAAGTTTCATATCTAATTTATGCTTTATCATAATTAAGGAAAACCATAATTGTTGTTGGGAGTTTTTGCTCTTTTTGTGGGGGCTCGTCACCCAGCTCCCAAATGAATCAAACATGGAGGACGCTTATTATTTCTTATGAATGCTTGGCCTTAGCTTGGTTTAGTTTCTAACCAGCTTTTCTTAAGATAAATTATCCTGATTACATTTTGCCTCTGGGCTTTTCTCATTCTCTTAACTTCTGTAAATCTTACTCTTACTCTGTGGCTTGCTATGTAGCTGGGTGGCTGGCCCCTGGAGTCCTCATTTCTCTCTATCTTCTAGATCTATCTCCCTTTCGAGATTTCTCCCTCTATATATTCTCTCTGCATGCCAGTCCTGCTTATCCTTTCTCCTGCCTTGCTATTGGCCAGTTCTTTATTAGACCATCAGGTGTTTTACACAGGCACAGTAACACAGCTTCACAGAGTAAGACAAATGCAACATAAACAGAAGTAACACACTTTAAAATATTCTACTATATTCCCCCTTTTGTCTAATTAAAAATAAAGGTTTTAATTTTTTGTTATTTTAATTTTTTTTCATTTTTCTTTATTAAGAAATTTTCTACTCACTCCGCATGCTATCCACAGACCCCCCTCCTCCCTCATCCCACCCTCCAGCTCTCTTTCCCAAGCCAGCCCACATCCCCCAAATCGAGGTCTCCCATGGGGAGTCAGCAAAGCCCAGCACACTGAGCCTAGGCAGGTCCAAGCCCCTTCCCACTGCACCAAGGCTGTGCAAGGTGTCACACCACAGGCACCAGATTCCAGAAGCCTACCCATAGACCAGGGACAGATCCCGATCTTCCTGCCTGGGTGCCCCCCAAACAGTTCGAGGCAAACAACCGTCTTCTGTATTGTCCCTCAACTGAAGAATGGATAAAGAAAATATGGCATATATACACAATGGAGTACTACTCAGCAGTAAAAAAACAATGATATCATGAGATTTGCAGGCAAATGGATGGATCTAGAAAATGTCATCTTGAGTGAGGTAACCCAGACTCAGAAGGACAAACATAGTATGTACTCACTCATAAGTGGATACTAAATGGGAGGGAAGGGATGGCCAGACTGCAACCCACAAAGCCAGAGAGGCTAGCTAACAGGAAAAGACCCTAGGAGGGACACATGGATGATCCTGTGAAGGAGAAGTGGATGAGATCTACATGAATGGACTGTGGGGGGGATGGCAGAGGGCAAGGAGTGGGGGATGAGAACATAGGGAAATGGGAGGGTCAAGCTGGAACAGGGACAGAGTGGGAGGGCAGGGAGGGAGATACCATGATAGATGAGGACATCATGGGAATAGGAAGAGTCAGGGTGTTGGGGAGGCTCTCAGTTATCCACAAGGTTGACCCCACCTTGGTCTGCTGGCAGTGGTCCAGAGGGTGCCTGGGCCGGTCTACTCTGGTGACCAGCCTAGCAAATAACCTAACTGTCATCATAGAGCCTTTGTCCAGTGACAGATGGAGGCTGATACAGAGATCCACGGCCAGGCACCAGGCTGAGCTCTGGGAATTCAATTGATGAGAGAGAGGAGAGATACTGCAGGTGAGGGATGTCGAGATCATGATGGGAGGACATGGAGAGATGACTGGCCACACTAGTGGAAGCCCATGAACTGTGGACTGGTGGCTGTGGAGCCCCCATGGGACTGGAAAAGGTTTTAATTTTAACATAGTATAATTACATACAACAAAACAATTATCAAGTAGGAATTGCATTTACAATATTCAGTCCATTTGTAGTTAGCATATTCAGAGAAAATAATGCATTATCTATCCTACCTTAAATGAATCCAAAATTTTACACCCAATTTATGTTTCTATCATAGCTAAGGAAAACTGCAACTATAACTATTTCGTCTTCAACTCCATCAAAGACCCAGAAGGATGTAATATTATTTAACAACAGACATATTTGCCTATCTGGACAGCCACCCAAAGTTCCTTTGCAACATTGGGGCATCCATCTTCAGCCTACAGGCCTAGAGTATCTGGCACTCTTTTCTATGAAGCAGGAATTTTGGACTGTCCTGCCTTGTTTTGGCAAAGATCATCAGTCACTTTCCTGTGTGCCCTGCAGAATATCTGGCAGACTCTTCTGTGCAGCAGGAATTTTGAAGGACTGTCCTGTCTTGTTTTGAGAAAGTTCAACAGTCTTTTTTTTCTGTGTTCTGCATGTCTAGTCTGTACAGCACATTGTCAGCAGTCAATGGCAAGAACAGTTTCTTCGGCCAGTCGCTAATCTTACCACAAAGAAAGCAAACTCCATAAGGAGTTTTTTCAATGCCCATCATCTTCTCTGAACTAAATTTTGGCTGCCAGGAGCAGATGTTTATCATTGTCATGAAAATTCCTAAGATAACAAAACATTTTAAATGCCATATTCTGTATGTCTTTGAAAGGTTTGGAGACCATCTATCTATCTAAAATATATCTCTATATGATCTGGAAAGCATACCTAACATATCTACAAATTCGATTGTTATTAATGACTAACCACTAGCCTATGTTTCCTGATTATCCTATATAGCTTATAATAACAGATTTCAAAAACTAGAATTTTACCTTACATTTTTTAAACTGCATAAGTATAATACCTTAAACATATATACAGTATGTTGCAATAAAAATAACCTTAATTTTTATCAATATACAAAAAATCCTTTAAACAAGAGTAGAAACACACATACACACACACACACATATACATATATAGTGTAACTAAAATAACTTTAAATTTATATCAATATACTATATTCCCCTAAATGATAACAAACATCCATAGCCCATCAAATAACCAAATGCAACTCATACCCCCTAATTCTGGGGAATATAAGAATAGTTTTCTACATACTTCTTCCTGCTGTCTAAGAATGAAGTATCTTTAGGGTCCCAGAGAGAAAAAAATTGAGATAATGACCAAGTCCTGGGAAGACCAGCAGTAACCTTTGCTGATAGATATCACCTGTCAAGTCTCAGGAGGTCTCGCCTGATCAAATCTGATCCATATTAACCCTGAAGAAATCCACAGCCTCTCATCTCCTGTGGGAACAAAACTTCAGAGCATTTTTTATTTCTATTTGACAACTGTATTTTTTTACTTCTTTTTTAAAGTTACGCCATTTCTAAAATATCTAGATTGGTTCAATTTAGCAGTCCAGTTCATAATCCCAGGTGTCCTAGCAGCTGTCTTTTGTTTCTTAACAGTCAAAAAATTCAAAATCAACACATGCAGGATCCCAACTACCTGTGTATTTCCCATATCACGTGGCTTTTTTCTTTTATATTACTTTTACTCTCTTTTTAAAGACCATTTTTTAAAGAATTTATTTATTTCTATGACTGTCTATTCCCTTTTTCTTTCTTTCTTAAGCCTACACATATTGTTAAACACTGTAACCTGCTTAGAGGTTTTTCCATCTGGACCTCCTTTACTGCATATCTCTTAGCCTTTTTTGACCATACCAGCAAATTTTAAATTAATAAGGTACACCTGGATTCTCCACATGGCTGTCTTGGCTGGCTCTGCCCACTTCTCAGGTCATGAAAACCAAGCCTAAAACCCACATCTCGGTCAGAAGTAGGAGACCAAAAACTGCATTAAACCTTCCTAGCTATGGAAGCCAGTACCTGTGTTGCCACAGGTGGTTTTTAACTTAGCTTGCCATTTTTTATTTAGCCGCTGCTGTGCTGCTGGATGAACCACAACGCTTCTTAAAGGAGCTGTGTTTTTTAATGTTGTTCAGTTTTCTTGGGCTCTAGATCGATATTCAAGCCCCAAGTTGGTATGCCATATTGTTGTTGGTTTGTTTCTTTTTATTTTTTTCTCTTTTAGGGGGCCTACCACTCAGCTCCCAAATGAATCACACATGGAGACTTCTTTTACTTATGAACGCCCAGCCTTAGCTTGGTTTAGTTTCTAGCCAGCTTTTCTTAAATTATCCCGACTACCTTTTGCCTCTGGGCTTTTCCCATTCTCTTAACTTCTGTAAATCTTACTCTTACTCTGTAGCTTGCTGTGTAGCTAGGTGGATGGCTCCTAGAGTCCTCCTCCTTCTCTGTCTGCTAGATCTCTCTCCCTTCTGCATCTGACTGGCAACTCTGGCTTTCTTCTTCCCAGAGCTGTTTGTCCAGAAGTCCCTGCTATACCTTTGCCTAGCTATTGGCTATTTAGCTTTTTATTAAATCAATCACAGTGACATATCTTTAAACAATGTAATCAAATATCTCACATTTCCCCTTTTTGTGTAAAAAAAAGAAAGGTTTCAACTCTAACAATGCAAGACTCTATAAAATAAGAACAAATACCAAGTAAGAAATACATTTACAATGTCTAGCCCAATAGTATTTGGAGAAAATATTCCATTATCTATCCTCTCTTGATAAGTTCAAATTTTTTACCTAATTTACTTTCTATCATGACTGATGGAAATTGTAACTATACCTATCTAGTCATCAACTCCATCAGAGACCCAAGAAGGACATATTATGTGAGTAAATGGGAAGTACAGAGCAAGCAACTTCCAAAATTATGAAATGACAAAGACATCTGGCTGTCTTGACAGTCATCCCAAGGTTCCCCTGCATCATTGGTGCATCCTTTTTTGGCCTACAGGCATAGAATATCTGACAGACTTTTCTGTGAAGCAAGAATTTTTGAAGGACTGTCCTACCCTGTCTTGGCAAAGTTTGGCAGTCACTTTTTTTTATACCCTGCTTGTCCGGTTTGGACAGAATATTATCAGCAGTTGAGGAAAGGGAAGTTTCTCATCCAAATGGCTAGCTTTTGTCATCAAAAGCAAACTCAATATGGAGGTTCTTCAGTGCCCACCATCCTTTTATGAAGTAGATTGTTATTGCCCACCCAGAACAGACATGTCTCACTCTCATGAAAAGCCCTATGTTGTTAAAACATTAAAATGCCATATTCTGTAGATTTCTGATGTATTTGAATGTCATCTATCTATTTAAAATATGTATATGATTGACCTTGAAAATATACCTAACATGACCATAGATTTGATTGTTGTAGATGACTAACTACTGACCTGTATTTCTTCATTATCCTAAATAGCTTTCAAGGACTAGAACATTACATTACATTTATAAATGAGCTGCATATGTACAGTACCTTAAACAAGAATTAGAAGCATATAATACAGTACAACAAAAATAACCTTACATTTGTAGTAATATACAAAAATCTATGCCAATGTAAAATATTTGAGATAAGTAGTTGGTTTTTTCCTTTGAAAGTAGATACAATAATCTATCCTTTTATCCTGTCATTTATATGTTCCCCTTTTTCTTTTCAGTAGGAGATCCCTAAATCTAATCCCCTTTGCTTAGTATCATCCCTGACCATGACCCATAACAACTTGTGAGCAACCCTCCTAAGCAATGACAAATATCCATTGAACAACCAAAAATTACCCACCCTGCCTCTTGGGAATGTGGGTGTCATGTTCTTAAAATTACTGCCTGTTATCTGGGGGTGATAGCATTTAGGGGACCCTGAGAAAATTAAGATAATGATTAAGTCCTGGGGGAGCTAGCTGTTGTCCAGTCTTGGTGTGATGGGATAATGCAAGGCTTATCTGAAGTCCTGGCTGTAGTAGTCTATGAAGATGGACCATTTTAGCTAATAGCCTTGAAATTATCCTGAACAATTTGTTGTCCAGAACTGATCTTTGGATGGTGTTTGTCAGTTTAGTGTCATTATCACAATCCAGGTGTATGTATCCTTGTGGAGCCCCAACATCCTTTTGGAGACTTCAAAGGTCACTGTTAGGAATGGTTGCGGTTCACTGTAGGAAACAAACAATTTAAATGTCACATGTGCTAGATATCAGAGGGTTTAAGGGACTACCGTCAATTAAATACATCCAGCGTATACAAACTTAGTTCCTAGAGACTTGCTTCAGAATAAATCCAGAAATCTCATATAGGAAGCTAGATGAAGCCTAGTTTTAGAATCAGTAGCATTCTATATGACCATTAATATCACGACAGAAGGCTTAAAATATATAGATTAATCTTATAAAATTTCAGATACATTTATACCTAAAGAAAAGTTTTAAAGAGTCAAAACAAAACCAAAGGATTATGAGATTAGTGGCAATGGTATAGTTCCTAATTTTGGTTTTTCTTCTCTCCCATACCAGGTATCTCTTCTGATATAAGACAAAGATTTTGGATTTTCCTTTAAAAAGCATGCTTGACTTTAGAGAAGGAGTCACACTCCAACTCCAAAGCCAGTTTTAGATTTTAATGGAATTAGGACTACATAAAGACCATTCACTTTATATGTCTGCAGAGAATGGTAGAGAAAAACATTTGGGAAGATTAATGAGATTTTATCCTATTGGAAGTGTGCTACAGGTCATTTTATACATTAGTATATTAGTACATTAGGCCAATTTACTCTTTTTCTTAGGGCATTTTCACTAGATGATTCATCCTTCTTCCTCAGATGTCTCATTTGTCCAATGATCTTTAGATTCTTTAGTTGGATGTTTTTATTTTCCTAGGAAGACAAAAACAAAACCCTCTCCCTACCCTAACTTGGGGGAGTTTCCCTCTTTTGCAAGTTATATCTAATCAAATAAAAGACATTTGTTAGTATAACTTAGTTTAGATTGAATGGCCATGCTGTTTGATGAACTATTGCCTCTTCTAATCAAGAAGCCTTTCCTGTTTAAATCTAATCTTTATCAATTTAGATGGTAATCATAGCTTTTCTTCTCCTGTGGAAACAAAAGAAAGACCTCTTCCCCAATGTAATACATTCTTTCACTTCCATTTTAAAGTTAAGGCATTTCTAAAGTATATAGGTTGGTTTAATTCAGCAATTCCTTCCACAGCCAATGTCTCTCAGCAGCTATCATCTGGTCATTAGCATTCAAAAAATTTAAAATTAACAAAGCACTATATAAAGTCTAAACTCCCTGTGTTATATTTCCCAACCTCACATGGCTTATTCTTTTTTATTACTTTACTTCTCTCTTTAAAGACATTATTTTTAAACTACTTTGTATGACGGTCTATATCCTTTTTCTTTTTTTTAAGCCTATGCACGTTGTTAAGCACACTGTAACCTCTTTAAAGGATATTTTTTCTATCTGAATATCATTTACTGTGTATCTGTAACCTTTTCTATCTATATGAGCAAAACCTTAAACAACCGTGTAGCTTAGTTCATGTCTTGCTGGCGGCTCAAGCATGCTGGCAATGGCTGGGAGTTATGTCTCTGTGTGCAGCCCCCATGAGAGACTACAGGACTAGGAAGCCACATTTGGTTCCACTTTTGTGTGTTTGGAACCTTTTTTAAAAGCCTTTTCAGGTTTTATGAGGAAATACGTGCCCCCATGTGGAACATTCATTTGTAGATAGATTTTTTTGTTGGAACCATTGGCTCCCAATAATGATACACAGAGTTATTAATTATGAAATCTTGGTCTATAGATTATGCTTGTCCCATTAGCTCTTGTAACTTAAATTAACCCATTTCTATTCATCTACTTGTTGTCATATGACTTGTAGCTTTTACCTGTCCTCCTGCAAGTCTGTTAATTCTGTGTCCAGCTGGCAATTCTAACTTTCTTCCTCCCAGAGCTCTCTCTGTCCAGAAGACCCTACTGTACTTCCTGTCTAGTTTTTGGACATTAAGCTTTTTATTAAACCAATCACAGGGACATATATTTACACAGTGTAATCAAATATCTCACAACACCTATGGGATGCCTGCCCCTTTCTGAACAGAAACAGAGGAAGAGTGGATTGAGGAGGCAGGGTGGAGGGAAGGTGAGGGGAGGGAACAAGAGGAAAGGAGGGAGGGGAAGCTGGGGTCAAGATGTAAAATAAAAAATTGATTAATTAAATAAAAATGACAATTAAAAATATAAAAAATTTAATGTATCCAATAGAATAAATTTAACATTAATTTATGGGTGCTTTATAGTATTTTCTACATAGTCTTTAAAAATTATGAAGGTGTACAAATAACCTAATTGCTATAAATTATAACAGGAACAAATGAATACAGTTTCAATCTCTATAAATAGTGTTAGGGATAATTTAATCAACCTGCATGGTAGATACCTATCAGTACAAATTATGGACAATTTATGAATCAGTGTAAAACTATTGCTGTTATTTTATATATACATAAAACTGATTTTGTGTAGAAAATGAATTTTATATATGAAATAATTGTATTTCAGGAAATTATTTGAAACCACATTGTTTACAGAGATATGTAATAAAGAAATGGGCACATTAACTTTAATATAATTATTGCCTCTTTTGAGATTTTTAAATGTTTTGTAGCTGTAGTAATTTCTTTCATTGAAAGCATCTGCAAATGGATAAGCAAGATTGCTCAGCAGGTAAAAGCACTTGCTGCCAAGACTGACAACCTGAATTTTATCCCACAAAATTCCAACTTGGTAAACCAATGAATTTTATGAATTTGATACCATCAAAGTCCGTCATAGGGAACCAAGGAGTTTTATTGATGTTACTTTCAGGAATATGGGTGAGGAGTTACTTACAGGAGCAGAAATGTCACAAATCATGGCAGATGGAAACCTAAGGGCACCACACAGCAAGCAGCTCAACGAGTTTGAGTACCTTTCTAGGCAGTTCAGTTGATCAGAGCCTCTTCCGGGCAGCACAGTTTTCTGAAAGGGTTTCTTATTGGTCTGTATTGTGCATTTATGCATGGGAAAGAAGGATCTTATGGTATGTGGTCAGTTTCAGGGAGTTCCTGAAGCTATGGAGCTTTTTTTTTCTTTTTTAACCTTCTGGGCATAATGGGCTTTACTGAAGGATGGAAGGACTCACCCCCGCTTAACGATACCCTGTTTTTTTAACCCCCTTTTTAACATCTGTCTTAATGAGTTTCATTCCAAGTTGGAAGGTTTTAATCTCAGAAAAACCTGCAATTCAATTGTATCCTAGACCTGTTACTCATAAACATGTATATCACAATGTTTTCTAACTGAAATAAATAAGAAAGGGGTAGATGAAAAAACTTTGTGTCTTCTTTTATGTGGTGTAAACTGGAGCAAAAGTCAATGATAGAGAAAAGAGATAATTTAGGATCAGTGTTTTAGGCCATTTTCTCCACAAAATGATTAGGTTTCCCTTTCAGAACTGACTTTGCAGCTGTGTCACAGCCTAGGCTAAATAGCTTTCCAATTATTACTTACACGTATGGTGATATTTTTCTTTTGTACCAAAATGTTAATTGTATGTTAATAAATAAAGTTGCCTGGGGGTCAGAGCTATTATCAAGCCATAGGAAAGCAGGGCAGTGGTGGTGTACGCTTGTGATCACAGCACTTGGTAGACAGAGCTAGGTAAGTCTCTGTATGTTCAGGGATACAGCCAGCATTGGATACACATGCCTTTAATCTCAATACCAACCATAGAACACCTGGAGGTCTATACAAACAGGCCGTGATGAGGCAGTCCTGTGGTTGGGTTTACAACCAATGAGAAGGCAGAACAGAGACTATATAAAGACTTTAACACAGGAAGTAGGGGCTCCTTCGGAGAGGTAGGACCATTGCAGGAGGAAGGGTAAGGTTTTAGCTCTCAGCTCTGACCTCTTGGCTTTCTTCTTTGCATTGGTTCTGTGTTTCTTATTTATAAGACGGTTGGTTACATCTACATATACATCTATTGCTTTCATCTCAAAATGAAAACTTATATTCTAGAGATGAAAGAAACACTTTGGATACAATTCAGTCACTTGATTTGTGTTTGAGCCTTGCTAAGAGGGAATGCAGCTCCTTATGAAGTGGGGTAGCTTTCTTTGTTCCATATGCCTATGTCAATCATGGAATTCCCAGTGAGTTTCCCTCCACTATCATATTCCTTTCATCTTTATTTTCACCTAAAGCCGGAAATTTTATCTTTTTTAAACAATGCATCATTAAAGGACCTAGAAAGTCTTGTCTGTCTTCTTCGTTTGATTTTTAAAATTTTTATTCTATATCTTCTTTACCCCTTTTCTTATTTTAAGACACTAATCTCTTTCCTAATGATTAACAAAACAATAAAGTTGTGCATCTCAGACTATTCCTTCCTTGAGTCACACTTCAAATGTCATTTGTGATGTAAACATTTGTCCTTGCACATATGCTTCAGAGCAGTCTAATGTGAACAAATATTTTGTATATACTTCTCCATACAACTCTTGTGTCAGACAAAAAAATACCCAAGGTAAAGATGTTTCATTTGGATTTCAATCCTCAATTTCTATATCAATTATCTGTATTATTTTTCTGAAGTGTAGTATAATTATTGTGAGTAAGAACATGAAATTTATCTCTCTAGAGTCTTAGGTGGTTTTGTTTAATCTAATCTAATCTAATCTATTCTAATGCTCATAGACAGAAGAAACATCTCAGAATTTTTGTCCAAGAGATGAAATGATCTTTTCTTCTCCATCTATTTCTTTAATTATTTGTTAATAACAATATAAACTTGGGGTTAACATATTTTCACTGTAATCCAACATATCCTTAATCCTATGTTCAAATTACTCTGTCTTATGTCATTTAGACATATTTCTTTTGACTCTAGTATATCTTTACATGCTTTCTCCACAGAGATTTCCATCCATTTGCTTTCCTTTGCATTGCTTGATGTGTCTTTCTCTTTGATACTGTGAGGGGCTCCATACTTGAGTCTTACCTAATGGTAGCTCAGTGGGTAAAGTATTTGCCTTGTGAGTACAAAGACCTGAGCTCAAATCACCAGAAACCACATAAAATATCCAAGCATGATGGCACAGACTTGTAATCTCAGAGCTGAGGTGAAATAGGTGAAATAAATAGGCAAGCACCTGGAGGTCACGAGTCAACTAGCACAGTCAGGCCAAAGATAGAGCCTGTATCAAAAGAAAAACTGGAAAATACCTGAGGCATGAAAATTAAGGTTGTCCTCTGGCCTGTACACACACACACACACACACACACACACACACACACACACAATGAGTGTGTGTATACTTTACCTTGTATACTCCCCTGTGTCAAAGCTAAATCAACCATTTTTCAAAGGAACCCTGGTCCCTTTACTAGAGAATCATCTAACAGTCTTTCTTTTGAAGTAATAGCAGGAAGGTATAGAGAGGTGTTTTCACTTAGGTGAATTTTGACTTGAGTATGTTCCACATACTGTTTCAATGGCGACGAGGAGCTGAAAGCAGTACATAGAGCTGCATGTATACCTCACCTGTAACATAAACACCATGGAAATTTACTGTACTTTAGCCAAGAAGGTTGCTTATGTTTGCTTTGTTTCCATTGTTAAGCTTTTTGTTTTGAATCTTTCATATTGACAATCAACCCACAGACAATTCACCTTTGATATAAAATACTATGGAAAAAAGTAAGTAACCCTTTAAACAAATTATTTGGCAAAACAATCACTCAAATAATAGTAATTATAAAGTTTGCCAGTTGCATGTTGAGTGTAATTAAAGTGACTAAATAACTATAGCAATTATGATGCCAATTTTAGTTTTAGATGTTCAGCATTGTACAAATTCCAATTGAAAGACAAACTCGGTCATTTCAGCTGTCTATTCTTTGTGTGTTATTTATAGTAATTTAAATCTTTACTGTTACACTTACAAAAATTTGTATAAATCTTATATAATCTTATATGGCCTTAATATATGCTTTAAACCAATGTTACTGGTATTTGTTGTAACAAAAATTTCATTAATATAAATGTGTATATTGATACATAAAACAGATAAATTTCAAAGGCTGTGCAATAATTTTAAAATAGGTTCTTTTTAAGTGTTTCACCATGTTGGTAAGGATTTCTTTCAAACAATGTTATGAGGCAATATGATTATTAGAAAGTAGAGGTTCAGTATTCTTTCTACTTTCTTCTGCTTGAAATAAAATTATCAAAATGACCTTTTCACAATTACATGAAGTTAATGTATTTTTTATCTGTATCTGGAAACATACATCCAAAGGAAGAACAAATACTCAGTTTAATCAGATGGTGAATGAGTTCTGTGCAACTTATTTTCCATCATTTCTTTAAACTTTTGTCATTTCTATTAGCAAAGTTTCAGAGAAGTCTCAAGTGCTATTTTGACCTCATATGTGCTTTATTTTCCAGTAAGGAAAATCAATGGACCTCCTGTCTTGAACTTTTATTATATTGTGTGAAGCATAACCCAACAAAAACATATCAACAGAGAAGTCAAATGAATACTAGTGTTGTGTAGTGTCTCCTGAAAAATGAGCAAGCGGACACTTCCACCAATACTTTTCTGGAAGTTGAGTGATAATGCAAGAATAAGTGACTTTCAACAATAAATACATGCAGAAACACCAGCATTGGAGTCGCTCCCATTCAAAACCATTGGCCAGTTTCTAAAGCATAAAAGCAGAAGTTAAAGCCAGATAACAAGGGATCAGGTCATTCAAAATGACTGTGTTATTTAATCAGACTCAGAATGTCAGAGTGTTAGAAATCAAATTTCAACTCAGAGTTAAAAGGTGGATTTTGCAGACTTTCAGACCACTGTCAAGGCTCAGATATGCAGCTTTCAAAACTATTTTTACATGGTTAGTAAATTCTAGATATTTTAATGTTGGCTGATGAAATAAAGTCTTGGCAGACCTAAAATTTAAATTATATTGTCTGTATTAATGTCAGAAACATTAATATGTTGAAAAAAACTTTGTCAGGTTATTCTCTTTACCCTAAAAAGTGTGTGTGTGTGTGTGTGTGTGTGTGTGTGTGTGTGT
>CABHPH010104376.1:0-10475 GCA_902168325.1 Peromyscus nudipes
TTGGGAACTGATTACATAGCCTCATGCTTGTATAGTAAGCACTTTACTGATGGACTGTTACTCAAAACCTAAAATTAATTCTTTTGTATTGTTTGTCTTCATAAAAATAACTAAGAACTATATTTCATTTAGAAAATATCAAGTACAACTTTTGGGTAGGTGGGGTTTGATCACAGTACTATTTATTAACTACAAGTGCTCAGGAGCTTAGTCTGCTGCAAGTCAATGTCAGAAGACAACTTCTCAGGTTACTAGAAATGGAAATTGATCATAAACTTATTACAGTGGGGAACAACATTGCTATAGTGTTAATGCTGAATGTTCTCCAAAGGCCCAGGTGTACCCAGGGTGGCACTGTTAGGAGATGTCATGGACCTTCCAGAGCAGAGGCCTTGCAGGATACTTCAACCCCGGGGAAGGGAATGTTCACGAGGGGATTGTGGCCTCTGACCTCTTCCTTTTCTTCGTACTTACTGTCTCCTGGCTCAGGAGGGACAGCGTTTGTTTTGTCACTAGCTCTTGCCATGATGTGAGGCCTCATTAAAGGCTCCAAGTCACAGGACCACTAGGTCATGAACCAGAATTTCTTAAAGAAAGATAGCTGGGCATGATGGTGCACCTTTAACCCCAGCACTAAGGAGTTCAAGGTCAGCCAGGTATCCAAAGTGAGTTCCCATTCAGCCGGGTATATACAATAAGACCCTGCTTCAAAAAACCACCTCTACCTCCACCTCCTCCATCACCAATAGCAACAATGACAAAAAACAAAAAAAGACCAGACATTTTTTCTTTATAAGTTAATTATGTCAAGTATTTTGTTATAGTGACTGAAAGTGACTAAGACAACTACATTTCCATTATTTTCATAAACTTTTCTGAAAATCAAAAAGCTAGGTAGAACAGAAAACAGATCAAAGTGATTATTATTTAATAACCCAAGGATAAATTAGGTTATTTTGAGCTACGGACACTTCTCATCTTATGCTATATCCTAATAAAACATTGTAAGCTGAAAATATCATTAATAAAAAATGTATTTAAATGGGGACATGGTGGCATATGCCTGTAACCTTATCACCTGGGAGGCTATTGCTGGAGAATCACAGATTGAAAGGCAGCCTATGTTACATAGTGAGATCTTACCGAGGGGGAGAGAGAGAGAGAGAGAGAGAGAGGACATTTGATATTTAATCTAATCTAATCTAATCTAATCTAATGTACATCATAGCTCAGCAATATGATAAATGGTTTCTCTTGCTATGTGACTGACTAGGAACTACAGCTTCCTTCTGCACTCAGCTTTATAGGACAATGTCAAATGTAGTTTTCTGGACATGTGGGATACTTTTATACCTTTATAAAGCTGGAAAATTAAGTCAGAAATGGTCTCTATGAATTTTCTACAACACATGGTTACAAGACATTAGTTATTTCTGACTCCTAAGAGAAAAAGCATCAGAAGGACTCAGAATTGTCTTATTTTTCTGATTCAGTGCTGACAGTACCGTCTTTAGGGTAGAATTCTGGTATTTAGAATACAAAACAGATGGCCTTTTCCTATTTTTATGAACCGAAAGCTATCTAGTATTTTATTCTGGTTATTAAGTCAATCATAGTTGAATAGAAAATAGGAACAGAAAGGAAGATTCAGATGCTAACAATGGTGAGTAAGCATCTTCCTTTAGGATGCTGTACGAGTCTTTCTTGGAAGACAAAGGCTAATAGACAGATATGACAGTACCTCGGTAGTTGATGATTTCTGTACCAAGCACCGGAGTCATCTCCAGGACTGTAATGAAGGCTTTGTCCATAGATGTCAGAGGAAAAGGAGACATGCGATGTCTTCTAGCCACCTTGGTGATATCTACAGCACTGTGACCTAAACAGGAGACAATTAACTGAGAATAACACACTGGAATATTGATTAATATGTAAGAATGACTTTAAACACCCAAACTTCCAATCTCGGGGTCCTGGTGAGACAATATTTCTCCTGTTTCTGACACATGATTGTAGAACATTGAATAAAATTAGAAATGTGCCAAAACGTTGTCAAATTTGTTAATACTGGCTGATCAATGAATGTTTACTATGGGTCAAGTAACTATTCTATATTAATTCCTAATTCCATGTCAGAGGAAGGTTCTGTTACCAGTCTTTACAGCTGAGTAAAGAAGCTTAGACAGGCTTTATATCTTCGCCTAAGTCACACAGCTGGTAACAAAAGCGCCAGGATATAAACCTAGGTAGTTCTGGCTTCAGAGTTCATATCTTCAACTATTGTACTGACCTTTAGATAGCTAATTAGTTAGCAAAACAAACTTATTTAAGATTCACTGGAATTGTTCCTTTTCCTGTAAAAAGTCATGGAAGATCACACGCAGCTGTCCACTCTTAGGTAATCTTATTTAGTCCTTTGGCATTCAGATCATACATACAGAAAAACTGTTGATTTTGTATCTCCGATCTCAACCTCCACCCTCAACTTTATATTTGCATATTACCTAGGAGCTGGTAGATAATGTATTTTTCTAGGCTAGTAATCATCTAACATTACTTGAATATGCAATAGACAACTCAAACCTAAAATTTCTAAAATTAAGCTCTATCTCTAACCTCCTTTACCACCCATAGGATGTTTTATTTCTCTTGCAATTCTCAACTCAGCCCTTCACTTCACCAGTTTAGTAACTGGATCAAACCATGGAGACATCACTGTCTTCTGCTTTGTCTGAACTCTAACTACACTACCTTTACAGTATACCGAGAATCTGACAGTTGCTTACTACTTCCACTGCTACTACAGTACCTGGAACATCATTTATGTCCTGGTAAACTGAATGGCCTCTTCCCTGTTCTCCTGATTCTTTCCTTGTTCCACTGCCGTTTATTTACCACATAGTTATGTGATCCTAAGTTACAACATACTAATCTATGCTCACAACTCTCAAAGACTTTACATTTCACTTACATTAAAATCTGTTAGTGTCTATAAAGCCCAACATACCATCACCCTCTTTATTCTTGTCTTCTAACAGTTTTGGTTTACTGTGCCCTAGTTACACCGGTTTCTTTCTTTCAGTGATCATGCCAGGTGCCTCTCTCCTTAGGGCCCTTGTGCTTGCTATTTCTCTCTTGGACCATTTTCCTTCCAGTATTACACTGGCACCTAGGCCTCATTTCTTTCAGTTTTTTGTATGTGTCACCTCATCAGAGAAGATTTTGTGACTATTCTCTCTATAATGATACACGCCATCATTCTTTATTCCCATCCCTACTTTACTTCACACACAATACAAAGACATTTATAGCCATATATCTACCATACATACTTGTTGAGCTTACAGAATGACTCATTTGATGATGGAGACAATTTTGTGTATGTGTGTGTTTTCACGTGTGTGCAGATTCATACAGGTAGGAAAACATGCATGTTTGTGTGTACGGAGACTAGAAGAGAACCATTTATCCTGTTTTTTGCTTTTGAGGCAGGATCTTCCATTAGCCTGAGGATCACTGAGTAAGCCAGAGTTGGCTGGCTAGCAAGCTCCAGGGATTTGCCTGCCTCCATTTCTCCAGCACTGGGATTACAAAGGCACTACTGGGCTCAGCTTTTACATGTGGGTTCTAGGTATCAAACTTTAGTCTTTATGTTTGCAAGAAAATCTCTTTATCAACTGAACCATCTCCTTAGCCCCCAAAGCAGACTTCTTGATCACTGCATCTTACCCTCGGAGTGCCAAAATGTATGTAGAACAAAGGAAAATGGAAAAGAGAAACTACAAGCCCTGCTGCTTGGGTCTCCTAACTGGACTTACAGTTCCCTTCTTTCTTAGCCAATTCTTGGCTGGATGAGATCTGTGATGTAATTTTGGACAGCAAGATGTCAGAAGAAATCTCTGGGAGAAGGTATTTTATTACAAATACTAAGATTAAAATAGACAGATCCTTCCAAAACAAGCTTTTGTCCTGTCTTCCATCTGGAACATGGAGGTATTGTAACCATTTTTCAACCATGAGTTTTAACTCTGCTGATAATTTTGAGCTGCTTGATAAACCTTCTATTGCTTGTCTCTGGACTTTCAATATGTGAAATAAATAAACTCTCATTTCTCTAAACTACTTTGTAATGATTATATATGTTCATCCCTCAGAAGACTATAGTTTCTGGTTGTTGTATCTTGCTAAATTTAGTGCATCTGCCACAACTCCAGCAGCTGCTCCAATATGCTCACTGTATTGACTGAAAGGTACTATCACAAAGATTTCCAACCTATGATTCAAGAGTCCCTCCTTACACATATATACCATATAACATTTACCTTATGGACAATAAAAAAACCACAGAAATTTAAAGCTCATGATGTTAGAAATTTTTAGTGATAAATCTGAATAATATTTTTTATTCACTATTATAGTTCAAGACTTAAAAGATTATGACTTATCACAGTTAAAATGTAAAATTAATTAATAACCTACTTTCATTGAGGTCTGAGCTTAGTCAATCAAATATTGTAAAAACATATGGTCATAACTAGTATAATTGGAAAAAAACAATAGAGATAATGACTTTCTCCTATTCAGTCATAGAGATATGCAGATTTCAGCTTTGATCTTTTTGTGATATTATATTACATATTACGTATAATCCTATAAAAGCTGTCCTTCTAAAATGTTTAGGTTTTAAGAAACTTATTATTTAGTCATATAGGATTATTTGTTGAACACTATTTGCAACAGAATAAAAACGTTTTAGACAGCAAATTTGACTATGATTGAAAACACATATCAATCAACACCCATTTATCAAGTGTACTTTACAAACCAGATACTGGCAAGGAGTTGGGATATGCAAAGTAATATGTACCCAGTCATGAAGAACACTATAGTTCAGCAGAAAGGGAAAGTATACAGTTAAGTGAAAGGGTAGTGAACTGTTAGATGGGTCTTTAACTACAGAGGTTGGTAGTTTCTCTCTCTCTTTCTTTCATTCTTTCCCTCTCTCCCTCCCTCCCTCCCCCCTTGTTAGTTACAGTGTAGGCATCTACTATCCATGAGAAATCTCTCCAACTTCGAAAATACTATCTCGTTTATAACTTCTTCTGGCACTTGCCCTTCTCCATCTTATGCTACATGTATTTAATATCTGTCTTACGATTGTTAGTGGATTATAAACATGAAAGCATAGCTTATCTTATTAATTTCTATATCCTTTGTCACTTTCAGAATAGTGCATCTATGAAATACTTGAGATGAGAATGAAAGCCAAATGTTTAAACAAAGTTCAAACTTGGCTATTAAGAAATACAGTGCCTTCTGCTGATGTTTTACTTCTCTAAGTATAGGACATTTAAAAAATGGTTCCAGACCCATGGCCTGCAAGCCCTCTTTGTGCCTGAGCCACCTTTTCTGGATAAATGTAATTACCACTTGTCTTAGTTACGGTTTCTGTTGCTGTGATAAAACACCATGACCAAAAGGCAAGTTGGAGAGGCAAGAGTTTATTTGGCTTACACTTCAGCATTGCTGTTCATCAGTGAGGGAAGTCAGGACAGGAATTCAAATAGGGCAGGATCCCAAAGGTATGAGCGAATGCAGAGGCCATGGAGGGGAGCTGCTTACTGGCTTGCTTCCCATGACTTGCTCAGCCTGCTTTCTTATAGAACTCAGGATCTGCAGCCCAGGGATGGCACCACACACCATGGGCTGGGCCCTCCCCCATGATCACTAAATGAGAAAATGCCTTACAGTTGGATCTCAAGGAGGCATTTCCTCAGCTGAGGCTCCTTCCTCTGATGACTAATGTGTGTCAAGTTGACACACAAAATCACCCAGTACACCCCCGTCAAAAAAGCCTCTCTTCACAGCAAACGGAGACTATCCCAGAAAGTGACGACACGACACAGTGCATCACGGGGAGCACACACACAATGGATATGTCTATCATACAGCTCCTGTATCTACGGCTCAGGGAACATCACAGAAGAGGGGTGGAGAGATTGTAAGAGTCAGAACACCAGGAAGTCTGCGGTGAAACAGTTGTTCTGAAATGGTTGCTTAAATAAGACTGGAACAATGGCAGTATTAATGGACATATTCATGTGGAAGGGGGAAAATTTCACAGGGGTTCCAACCCAGATTAAAAAAAAAACCAAAAAACAACCCAGGCAACTAATGACTGCTGGGAGAATAATTAACCTCTCCCAAGGATAAGACTCCCTTATTGGTCACTCCATACAAAGGGGTCTGCCTTGAAACCATATATACACAAAAACCCAAATATGGACTCAGCAGAATGCATTTATATATTTGTGCACACATACTTTCTTTTAACTAGGGAATCCACTCACAGCCAAGGAAGTACAGCAAAAACCGTGGCAGATGCTGCTGGCTTGATGGCTCACTGTCAAGCTCATGCTCATATAGCTCCCTTATACTGCCCAGGAACATGGGCCTAGTGAATGGTCAGTGGGCTGGGGCTTCTGATGTTAATTAATAATCAAGAACAGATTACCCACAGGCCAATACAATCCTTAATCTAGGCCCTCCTATCAGGTGTTTTCTATGCTGTATCAAGTTGACAGAGTTGACTATAGTGGTATTTTATTTGTACTGAAATGTGATTTTATTTGTATGTTAATAAAGTTGCCTAGGGGTCAGAGCTATTAGCAAGCCATAGTGAAAGCCAGGGCGGTGGTGGTGCACGCCTTTAATCCCAGCACTTGGTAAGCAGAACTAGGTAGATCTCTGTGTGTTCAAGGATACAGCCAGCATTGGAGACACACGCCTTTAATCTTAATACCAACCATAGAAGACCTGGAGTGACCACAGACAGGCAGTGACGAGATGGTCATGTGGCTGGGTTTACAACCAATGAGAAGGCAGAACAGGAAGTCTTTATAAGACAAACACACAGGAAGTAGCTCCCTTTTTTGGAGAGGTCTCCTGGCTGAAGAGGCTAGCTGGCAGCAGGCAGGTAAGGCTCTTAGCTCTGACCTCTTGGGCTTTTATCTTTACATTGGCTCTGTGTTTCTTATTTAATAAGATGGTTGGTTACATCTACAGTTGACTAAGACAAATAGAGGAAATAATTCTCTGTAAGCCATCTACTTTATGGTCCCAAATGAATTCTGATAGCTCCCTTACAAATGCATATTTGTAATTTGGTCTGAAAGAGAATCTCTGAAAAGCTATATTGAATTAACCCCTACTACAAAACAAAACAGACATGAAAAATCTAGTCTTACTAAAGAAATTGAAGTATTCAAGAGAATATTTATTGAACTTATAGTAAAAGTACTTGGTGATATATCATTATCATTGACAATTTGCAGGTTCGCTGGCTAATTTAACGAAAGGAAACTACAAATTACCTTAGCATATGAGATCTTTTAGTGGGAACCAGGGACAAAACTGGAGGGGAAAGTCTACACATTCTCCCTACTAGTAGCATCCTGAATTGAACAAAGAGTGATAGCTTCAATTACTTCTCACCTCATTGATAAAATTCCTCAGCAATGATTGTAATTTTCTGAAGTAGATCTACGGAGTTCTATTTATTCTATGGGGGTCACAATTAATGCTATAGTTTTCTCTAGTAAATTTACTTTTAGATAGGTAAAATTTAACTGATTTCTTTTGTACTTTTAAGTCCTGGCTGAATAGGATATTGACCATGTTAGTTAAGATGGCTCTTGGCAAGTGCTCAAAATCCTGTTGAGATTTTTTATCATCCATGTAACAGTTATACTCATTGAAATGACTGCATAGGTACTTTCACACACAATAATAAATAAATAAATTATCTAAAAAGAATTTTTGCAAAAATGGCAAGAATTCACTCAGGGCAGTCATCATCAAAGACATGGCTAAATACTAAAGGTAATGTCTACAATATAAGAAGGCCTCTAATGGAGCAGAGATAATACAACGAAGGTTTCAGACAACAAAATGTTCATGCAGGTTCTTCTTGATTTAAATCAAAATCTCAGGAGGAAGTCTTTTTATTCATAACAATTAGTAAGAGTTTCCTATGTTGAGGTCTTTGATCCACTTGGACTTAAGTTTTGTGCATGGTAACAGATATGGATCTATTTGCAGTCTTCTACATCTTGACATCCAATTATGCTAGCACCATTTGTTGAAGATGCTTTCTTTTTTCCATTGTACAGTTTTGGCTTCTTTGTCAAAAATTAGGTGTTCATATGTGTGTGGATTAATGTCAGGGTCTTCAATTCGATTCCATTGGTCCACATGTCAGTTTTTATGCCAGTACCAAGCTGTAAAAAAATCCCCTAACTCTGATATTGAGATGTATCAGAACTGTGAGTTTGGATCTGAATCATGATTTTGACACAACTGTGTTTTCAGTACAAACTTGACTGGTTCTTGGTTGTGATGACAATCAAGAAATGTAGTCATGAATTATGTGGACTGCAGAAGACACTGGATCAAATACATCATTTTCTTTTTTCTTTCTTTCTTGAGAAAACATTTCCCAAACCACCAGGAGCTCAGCAGGGAGTTCCAAGAGGATCTGGGAAAGCAGAGAGCCAAGGCCGCCTCTGTAGAGCCCATCTCCACTGTCCACTCACCCTCTTACTCCTGTCAGAGAGCCACCTGTGGTGGCCTCACGCTAGCTCAGGTAAAAATCCCACAGTTTCTAAAGGAATCTGATACATTCTCACAAGCCAAGCTGTCATGCCAGCAGATATGTTTTCATTTGGGTTTTTTGTTGTTATTGTTTGAATGTGGAGAAAATGCTACAGGCAATCTGCATACTTTGCAGAATAAAAACTTTGTGAGAAATCCCACTTCCAAAAAGTAAATTCATCAGATTCAGTCAAATTCTTGTTTTGAGAAAAAGTATTAAAGTCATAGTTTTTAAAAATATATTTTACTGTGATATATTTTTGGTTTGAAAGTTTTAGGTATAAGTAAATGGTACCCATTTCATAATCCTATTTCTCATAAATACTAATTATACATAATATATTATATATATATATACAAGAACTTCAAAAAATTGGTTTTTTCTTTTTCTTTTTTGATGAGAGTTACAACAGAATCTTGCTTGATAGCCCAAGCTAGCCTGACACTTATGGTAGTCCAAGTGAGTCTTTAACTCCTGATCTTCTTGCCTGTCCCCACAAGTGCTGATACTATAACTACAGACATCGCTCCTGGCTTAAGGTTGTATTCTTTATACTATTTCATTCCTGGCTTTAATTTAGATAAATATCCATTGTTATTAAGAAAAAAAAAGAGTTTCCCAATCTACTTAAAGTATAAATTAACACTCTGGGATATACTGACAATCTTAAGGAAGAGTCTTGCTTTGTCCTTGGTTATTCCACAGCTTTCAGCATCACCTAGTGTCTGGAGTTAGAATCCCCTCTATTTCTATTTTCAGTCACTTCCTGAAAAGCAGACGACCTAGAACAAGTTTTCTAGGAAATGTAACAAGCACAGACAATAATAACATGTACACTCAATTTAAACAGTTAGGGTCCTGGGTATGTTGAAGAATGTGTGGTTCAGAGGTGGTAAGCATTTAATCTTTCAAACAAACTTTTCTAATCAAGAGAAGTTAGCTCCAAAATCCTAGGGAAACAGTGGCAGAATTCATATACTCATGAGTATTCCAGGGCATTTAATTAATTAATTTTCCCAGCCT
This sequence comes from Peromyscus nudipes, assembly GCA_902168325.1. Lineage (NCBI taxonomy): Eukaryota > Metazoa > Chordata > Mammalia > Rodentia > Cricetidae > Peromyscus > Peromyscus nudipes. Next base: position 9,677 of record CABHPH010104376.1, read on the forward strand.
GATTAGTTTCTCCTCCCTCCCTCCTATCCCCCCAGTCCCTCCCCTCAACCCCCCCATCCACTCCTCCTCTTCTTCAGTAAAGGGTAGGTCTCCCATGCATATCAGCTAGCCATGGCATATCAAGTTGTGGTAAGACTAGGCATCTCCTCTCCTATCAAGGCTGGATGAGGCAATCTAGTAGGAGGAAAGGGTCCCAAAAGCAGGTAACAGAGTCAGAGACATCTCCTGCTCCCATTGTTAGGAGTCCTTTCATGAAGACCCAGCTATACAACTGTAGTATATGTGCAGATGGCCTAGGTCAGTCCCATTCAAGGTCTCTGGCTGGCATGGCAGTTCAGTCTCTGTGAGCCTCTATGAGCTCAGGTTAGTTGATTCTGTGGGTTTTCTTGTGGTGTCCCTGGCCCCTCCGGCTCCTAACATCAATGTTGCCACAAAACGTCAGCTCTATAACTTACATCAATGATTCATTATCATTCATAGGATATAGTTTCAATTCTTTATGGTAGTATATAAAATTCTTCCTTTCTTCTTTTTTTAGCTTCCCACTCATTGCTGCATTGCTTATAAAACTGGCAATATTGTGGATAAGTGAACACATAGTAACATTTTATATTTTCTTCCTGTAGTATGTAATGTTCTGTCTGCCTAGAATAATTTTTTTTTTTTTGTGGTTTTTCGAGACAGGGTTTCTCTGTGTAGCTTTGCGCCTTTCCTGGAACTCGCTTGGTAGCCCAGGCTGGCCTTGAACTCACAGAGATCCGCCTGCCTCTGCCTCCCGAGTGCTGGGATTAAAGGCGTG
>CABHPH010104382.1:0-18257 GCA_902168325.1 Peromyscus nudipes
AAAAGAAAAAGAAAAAAAAGGAAAGCAAGAGAATTAGGTGAAAGAGACAGGAGATGGATGAGGACCGTTACTGCTGCAGCTGCTGTTTTAACAACATAAACTTCAGAACCATATGAATTTATTTCTAGTCAAAAGACTAAATTTAAAAAATTTAAGCTATATAAATGCGGTAGCACATACCTGCAATTCTAGCTCTTGGGAAGTTGAGGCATTCTGGGTCAAAGTTAACTCCCAGGCCACATAATGAGACCACCATCACAAGACTTTAAATAAATTAATTAAAAGAAACTAAATGCAAGTCGGGCTGTCAAGTTAGCAGCTGATGAGGTTCAGATATTTTTCTCTTGATCTCTATTTTTGGTGCACACTGGTGTACAGTAATAAAGTTCTCAACATTTTAGGTTTTCTCAAGTGATGGGTATGATGCTGATTAACACAAGCATTTATATGCTTGGTCCTTCTGAAAAAAGCCCGTGGATAGGTAAACAAATCAACTGCAGTGTGTGACCAGAGCTCACCCAGAGCTGAAAGGCAGTGGTGATGCATACAGTGAAGCCCTGAACCATGCAAAGGCTTTAGGCAGCAGGGGAGGCTGGAGTTCCACACACCAGCTACGATTTTAACTACCTGGCTAAACACAAGCATACATAGGAAGACAAAATTAAATCCATTTACACTATTCATCTTTGATTCTCACACATCTATTCAGTTACCAAAACCCAGATTTGACCCTAAAGACCACTCAAAACACCAGCTTGGTTTTCTATAGTCAGTGTTTTGATTATTAATCCAAATAGTTTGCTGTTTCTCCATTTCATTCATTTATATTTTTGTCTTTATTTTCTACTGGTTAATAATCTTAATGTGAATGTATCTTTCTTCAATGACTCAAAAATTACGAAGATGGTTTCACATTTCCATACGGACTTGAATTAAACTTTAACCTGCAGTTTTACTCAACTGTCAGCATGAATGAGGTAATCTGTTTCTACTTTCAAGGCTTGGGAGGAGGCTTTGGAGTTAGTCTGATGAGTTATTAATAAATCTAAGTAAGTGGACACTGAGAAGCATTTATGTGCTAATTTTATTACTTTCTTCACTGTATACATATCTTGCTTTGTGCCTCCTCAGAGTATATTCAAGATTTCTAGCACTGTTTTCTATCTTTTCACTTTATTTTAATTTTCCAGCTTTTGCTTAATGCATTTAATTCCATCTGGCACATGAGTTCATAACTGCTAAGTGTCCATGTGGAGTATCTGCTATATTAGTGTAAAATGACATCTTTGATCAGTTTTATGCTTTGTTATTATAATGCTATTCAGATACTGAAGACCTGTCATCTGCTTTGGAAATTTACATTTTCCTAGTATATTTTTCATTGATTCTTTATTTTTGAGCATTGACTATTTAATGCTAATTTCTTTTTTTCTTTTTGTTTTTCAAGACAGGATTCTGTGTGTAGCCCTAGCTGTCCTGGATCTCGCTCTGTAGACCAGGCTGGCCTTGAACTCACAGAGATCCGCCTGCCTCTGCCTCCCGAGTGCTGGGATTAAAGGCGTGCGCCACCATACTTGGCCAACTCTTGAAAAACAGACTTGAGAGTACAGATTACAAACATTTTTAGGTCTATAATACTGCCATAAGGCTACTATACTAGATAAGCATAATGCAACACAGTATGTAATGTGTGTTCATCTTATATACATTCAACCTAGATCATCTTCTATAGGATAAATTCACAACTTAGATTTCTTAAAGTAATTTTCTATTTGAATAAACTTTCCCAGTGAACTGGAAAACACTTTCCATTTCTAAATTTATACTTTACATGTTTCAACCTAAAAGTATTTGCTTGAAAAGGGAGATCTACATTTCTGAATGTTCATAATAAATCACAAGGCAGTAGTTCAATAAAGGAAAGAACGTGGCTTTTAAAGCTTGACTATTATTATTATAACATAAAATAGTGTTACTGTAACTACTTTCCAACATTGAAAACATATTTCTATCATTCCCATAACATTGCAAGGTGTGTGTGTGTATATATATAGATATATTGGCTTTTCAAGACAGGGTTTCTCTATGTAGCTTTGCACCTTTCCTGGAACTCGCTTTGTAGACCAGGCTGGCCTCGAACTCACAGAGATCCGCCTGCCTCTGCCTCCCAAGTGCTGAGATTAAAGGCGTGTGTCACCACCACCCGGCCATATATTTTATTTTTAAGACAGGGTCTCATTTAAGACTCTGGCCTCTATCCTACTGCCTCAACCCCCAAACAGCTGAGATTGTAACCTCTGTAACACCACAGCCAATCATTATGACCTCTCGATTCCTTCTGGGGGAGGGCTGGCCTCAATCATGCTGCAGTATCTGAAGATGACTTTGAACTCCTGATCCTCCTGTCTCTACCTTCAAGTGCTGGGATTACCCAAGTATATCATGGCCAGCCTTGCTGCCTCTATTTTAATATAGTTTAATATGCTGCACCTGATTTTCTTGCACAAAATCAGTATCTGGATCTACATGAATCTGACTCAGGTGACCTAAAAACAGGAATACTATGTGACTTGAACCAGGCCATACTTCTCTTAACTCAGTTTTTCCCATCTCTAAAATTTGGAGTACTATCATGCTTCAGTTCCATGAAGTATAACTTATTTTAAACGGTACGACATGATCTACAAAATCTTTACGACAAGGGTGACACAGATCATTTCTAGCCATCATTATTTCCTTACCTAGATTATAAGTGTTGAGCCCTATTCTCCAACTCAGATACATGAGCCAATCAGAGGATTCCACTCCCTAGCAAGAACATTTGGTTCAAAGAGAGGTACATGCTTATTTAATCCAGGGAAATCAGAGCCTGCACTGGGAACTTTTTTTTACCCAAACTGTAGTTCTCTTCCCTTTGCAGTTAAAGTAGTTAAGAATGCAAGCCTGAAGCTACCGGGACCACAGCTGGGCATTACCTGAGGGATCCTTTCCGAAATATAGACAAGAAAGAAAAAAGGAAGAGAGAAGAAAGCAGATTCCTGACAGATGCTGAGCACTGAGGTTCAGACTTGAGCTTATAGGTTATATTAGTCAATAAACGTCCCTTCTGTTTAAGTTTACTTTAAGCTGGGTTTCTCTAACCTGAAATTGGAAAACTCACACATTTAAAGCAGCTATTTTTCTTTTTTTTTAGGTGTTATTTTTCTATTTTAGGAATCAAAAAGAAAAGGGAAAAATTAAGTAGAACTTAGTATAGCAGGGAGAATACAGGCTTCAAAATTAGGAAACATGATTTTGAATGTGACAAAGAGTATGACTTAGGACAGCTCAATCTTTGCAGATATACTTATGAACCTATGGACTGAATGATTGGCTAAAATAGTATGCATCAGAAGAGAACACTTTACCCCATGACAACTGATGTCACAGCTAATTCAATAACACTAAGAATTTTGTTTAAGGACAGTAACCATAGCTTGTTTGGTTTAAAATAAAGAATAAGCAAGAAAATTTATGATATAGGGGAGTTTAATAAATGAAACAGAAAAAAACTGATAATAGGTTATAAAACTTCACTCCTCAGAAAAAATAAAGAAATCCCTTGATATTAAAGTTAGCATTATTATTTTAGTAAACTTGACAAGCTGAGGTACTGAGCCCATCTCTCTCTCTCTCTCTCTCTCTTACCTTTCTAATAACCAATTTGGAACCAAAGAAAGAGAAGATTGAAATCTTTTCAATCTTTTCCCTGAAAAGTTTAATAAAAGAAAATAAAATTAAAGCTTGTTTTACTTGCCATTACTCGAGGGCAGCAGAGAGCAGTGACTCTAAGTAAAGTTAATAACTGTGTCTTTTAATGCAGAACTTTGGGAAATCACTCCAAACTATGCACTCACCAGCATTCTTAAGAGGTTGTTCCTCTTCCTTCGTGGTTTATATAATATAAACTATGTACTGCAGTACTGAAACCTAAGTGCACTGGCAAACAGCAAAGAACAAATGGGAGCCAACCCCAGAAGGTAACTTACAGCATAGACGGAGGGTACCCTCGTGGCTTTGCATTTGGACAATTTGCCACACTTTCATAAAGTAAATTATCAACTATACAAATAAATAATTTCCAGAAAGATGGAATAACATACTTGTTTTGTTTTACTGAACAAAAGATGAGTCTTTGTTCCCCTGAGCAGTTATCTCATCCTTGGGACATTTTTCTTTATAGGAAGTATCAACTATTGGACTTCTCTGCAGTATACAAACCCTAAAGTATTGTTTGGGCATTAAGAAGACAATGCTACATTTTATGATCAGCTTATTATATATCCAACCTGCACAATGTCTATATGTCAAGACCTAGTCCTAGTATTTTGAGAAGCTATGAAAAGTCCACAAATTTTTCACAGCATGCCAAGTGCTGCCTCCTTTAAAATAAGAAGAAAAAGAAGATTCTGGACCAAAACATAATTTTCTTCAGCTTCTTATGGTCCCTCCATACTTAAAATTAAGAATATAAACAAAGTAATAAAAGACAATTCTAGTAAAACGAATTCTATACAAACTACAAACAGATTTTGAAAGTATTCACCTCCAGTCATTTACAATTACAATTGCGTAAGTGCAAATCCATAGGCTCAACCTAAATGACAAGAAGTGGGTAAACGTATGACTAGGGAGGGATTCTCAGCTAGCATACGAAATGTTAGGTATTATTATGTCATTTTCAAGCAAAATTCCATTGTGTGTACTGCCACACGTTTTAAGAATGAAATCACTCTGAGTAATCAATTATATTTATTCTAAGGTACTCACTTCTCAGGAAGAATTTCTCAGTTGTATTAAAACAGCTATACTGTACTCAGTTTTCTTGTGATGAACAAGTTAAAGTGCATCTATCATTTCACTACCACTCTGACCATCAGGCAAATGTGTGATGCCTTTTAAGGTTTGTTTTACTATTTATTTTTTGTTAATAACGTGTTCTATTATGGCATTTCCACACACACAGGAATCATTGTGCTTCCTACTGAATCAGCTCCCTCTTCCAAAGAGCTCCTTCTGCTTTTATGTCATGTAGCTGCCTTCCCCCTCCCCATCTTCCCTTGAGATCTCTTCCTCTCCCAAAGGCCTCCTTTCTAGTTTGACAGTATGCACAAACACACACCTCCAATCTAGGTTCTTCACATGAATGAAAACAAGTATTTCTGATCAGGTTTGTTTTGCTTAAAATAATGACTTCCAGTCCATCCTCTTCCTATAAATGTCATGATTTCTTTTTCTTTACATTTAAAAGCTTTAAGAAAATTAATTGCAAAAATAGTAAGGAAATGCACAGCATTATATTTACAAGACGTGCAATCTTGTCCTGTTCTCCTTATTAAACATGACCGTTTGCAAAGAAAGACATAAGACTGAGAAGCCTTTCAAAAACCATCAGCATTATTGAACCTTTTAGGAGAGCCCAGAAAGAGGTAACATCCTCAACAGTCTCAAAGTTCCGTCTGCAGTACAGATCTTGCAAATTTGGTATTATACAAACAAACTGAACAACATAGCAAGGGACTCGCTTGTACTCTAAATGCTATCATGAACTGTATAATGCTGATCACAACAGTTCACTTTTCTGGGCCTTTACATCATCTATAAAGAAACATTCCTGAGGTAGGGATATCTTAAGGCTTTTTATCTGTATCTGGCTTTCTAAAGCAATTGCAGCTTAAAATACAAATATAACCATTTAGCAAACACAGCCTAGTCATAAATTCTTTGTTTTTAAACAAACGAAAGAATAAAGATAGGAAATGTGTATAACTTTTTTAAAAATCTGTGTATAATTCATCCAAGACATTGTCTAGGTATATTAATTATACATCAGCTAAGCACAGTAAATCCTACTGATGTGACTGTAAGATGCTAAATTACTTAAGGAGTCTCCCTATAATGCAACAGCTGAACATCAGATGTACCATCCACATCTTTAACACTGTGGACTGCTCTGCATTTTCTATTTACATTAGTCTATCATCTTCACTTGGGGGAAATGGTAAGAGAATGGAGAATGTCTGCTGCTCAGAGCAGTTCTACTGAGGACACAGGTATCCCATTTTACTAAATGACTCTCTCACAAATACTTCCCTAGCTGTCTTTTCACTCAGGCCCCATTCTGTAACATTCCCCCAAGACTTCTTGTCATTTCCACAAACACCCTCTCCTCCCCTCCAGAAGGAAACTAACTGTGGTTACCACATTATAATAAATAAATGTCTTTGCACTGGCAGATTAGCATGACCTCACTTTCTGACATGGGCCTCCTGCACCTAACCTGGACTGGAAACAGAAAAGTTATAGGAAAGTTCAAGTACCCTTGAATTTTACTCTTATCCTTGAATATGAGACAGACTTTCTCAAACGGTTTTCATATTGCAACATCTCATCATCCTTAATATAAGGTGACAATTCTGAGGAAGTGAAGGGAGAAAAGGACAAGATGGGTGATAGCAGGCTTAGAAAAGCCTAGACCCTTCCAAAACCATTATTTGTCCCAAGTGAAAATCCTTGACTGAACTGGCCAAAAAAAGAAAGAAAGAAAAAAAAAAAAGAAAGAAGCAAAAGTCATGTAGTTGAACATGATGAAAGCTCAGGTAACTATCTCAGAAATAGTTAAACAGGGGCTGAGGATATAGCTTAGTAGTAGAGTGTGTGCCCATGTGTAAGGCCCTATACTCAATCCTCACCATCACTGAAGAAGGGGAGTGGATCACTGCAGAAGAGAGGTTAGAAAGATTGTGAGAGCCAGAGGACCAGGGGCTTTGCTGAGAGACTGTGTGTCTTCTAGGAATGTCAGAAGCTACACCTTAAAGTCTCATCAACGTAACTGCCCAAACACGAGCTGAGCAAGGCGGACAACAGATGTTAGCAGGAAAGGGGGGAAAGCTCTGCAGGCCTCAACCCTAGACAAAGATCTACTAGCAACTAAGGAATGCTGAGAGGAGGAGAAATAGTCTTTCCCAGGGAAGAGAGCAATCGGCTATCCAATACCAAATGGTCAGCACTGAAAACATATATTGCCATTTGTATTTATACACACACACACACACACACACACACACACACACACACACCATACTCATGGTATAATTTTATTATAATCTCAAAAAATTGTATTGAAAAAATATCAATGTTTTAAAAAAAGTTAAATAAATAAAAATGGCTAAGAAAAATTGAAGAAACCTCCATACTCTGTAGGCATGCGTTACCTACAATACCTTTGCACTAATGAAGGTACATGATATTTCTGCCATGGCCACTCACCGCTGCACTGGGCAACAAGATCAATTAATCCTAAAAGGGCCTTGTCTACTTTACTTTTATGAAAAGTTCTCCTACTGGTAAGTACAAGTTTTAAATCATGGCCTAGGCAAGATTTGTCATGAAAAACCTACTTCTGTGAAAGACCCAAATTCATGAGAGCCAAGACTTTCAATCAAGAGATTCTCAAGAGGCTTTGACAAGAAACGGGAATAGCTATGAAGCTCTTCACGGCACATGAGTCCACTGCTATCCAGAAGCCAGACAGTGCTGTGCAGTGGCTACAGCACCAACTGTCAAACAGTTTAACACTTCAACCTAAAACTAAAATGGATTGTAAATCTTTCCTGCCACACAGCATCAATCATAACGACTGTAAAAGCAAAGAAGCTAATACAACATGAACTTATCTCGTCTTAGAGATTCTATCTGACACAGCCTACTTTAACTGGTAAAAAATGTTTCATGTTCCATATTTCTTTCATATGTGAGGTAAGAGTTTTCAGCATTTATTTTCACCAAAACTAGGGCAAAAATATAAGATGGAGTCAAACAATGGCAAACTTTCAACTTGTCTTTAAAAAATCATGTAAAAGCAACCCTCTCATAAACTTCGCTACTGAGCACAACCAAACCACTTATACACTTGCCACTCTCAAGTAATGGACGCTGATTTTTAAAGGGGGGAAGTGGGACATGGGTTGTTACAATTTTTTTATATTCTGTTTTTAAGTCTGAGTACAAAGAAAAGCTATCAACAAAATTTTATGATTATATATATACATGCACATATTTACAGTTATATAGAATATTTACAGTTTTCATCAGAGTTTAGAAAGAGGTATAACATGCAGACTTGAGTCTCTCGATTGAATCTGGTATTCTGGCTTATGACTTTTTTTTTTTTTACTGTATCAAAGGTGTAATTCTGTAGAACTCACACCAATAAACATTCCTTTGACGTCCTTATACAAACTCAAAACAGCTACAAAAACAGGGTTTGAAACCGGGAGGTGAAAGAGAAGTGTAGAACCCAGGACCATTGCAATCACAAAACTTAGCATCATAGGTATCATCACCTCTATTTATGGTCCAAAGCTGAGCGAGATAAAATTAGGGCTTAAAAGGAAAGTAAGAAAGAGAGAGAGAGGGTAGAGGAGGGGGAAAACAGAAGGGGAGAGAGGCAGAAGGAAGGAAGGGTGGCAGAAGAACAAATTGAATACTAGAATCAATTTTCAAATTGTCTTACTCCCTAGAGCAGCCATGTACAACTCTTTGACATTGCAAAATGATGTTGTCATTTACAAAGTCCACACTCCAGAACCATGCAATTGGATTACAAAAAGATTATAAAACAATTCAATGTTTAAGTAAGTTTATGATCTTGTGATGGGCCACATTCACTGCTACCCTGAGCTTTTCAATTTATCTGGAGTGGTTTAGGCATTATCTTTGGAGAAGAGATGCACAAAAATTCCTTGCATTACACATTTTTCAATTTACTTTCTAAAGAAATGGGTCCTCTGAAAAAGAACTTGTTTTTGCTTTAAATTGTATTACTGACTAAACATGTCACTCATTTTCAAGTCTTTAGTTTTCTGAATAACCAATTAATCGAATCTTTGATTAGTTAACTATATTAATAAATATTCATACCAGAAAATGTTTTTATTTGCTATCAAATTGAATATCATGCTTTACTAGGTAATGGCATTCAGGTTATCAGCAAAATATATCTTGTTTTCATGTATGCCTCTGAAATATCAGGATTATTCTTTTATTTAATAAACCTTATAAAGATTTCCAGTATAGTTAGTAGGGAAGTTTGCCAGTATTATTAGAAAACAGCAACATGAGGAGAAAAACTAATGAAGTGATAACAAATTTTGGAAGTGTTGGCATATTTTGGTATCCTAACACTTCAGAGGCCAGCTTCAACCATATGGAGAGATCCTATCTCAACAAAACAAATTTTAAATTAGGTATTAGTTCATCTCTTAAATGGAGAGATGTACAACAAATTTCTATTAGACAAGAAAAATAAGAGCTGGACACCTAGACTGCACAGCATAGCAGCAAGAGTCAACAGCATATAGTACTGTATGCTTAGCAACCGCCAAGCAGATCTCAAATGTTCTCAGTACAGGGAAGGAAGGACAGCGATGTCAGGGGGTGAGGGATACACTAAGTGGATATGACTGTGGTAACGACAAGGTAACATTTCTCAAAACATCACACATGCACTGTGAGGTAGATCAGACTTTTATTTTTCAGTTACACCTCAATAAAGCAAGAGGGAGAAAGCCCATTTCCCAATAAATTCTTGGGTCCACAAAGATGAAAAGGGAAATAATAATGCAGCTTACCTTTTTGTCTCTGGTCCTTACTTCCCCATAGAAATCTAGGGCCTCTTGTGCCTTTAAAAATTTGCCCCGATGCAATAAATATGCACAAATCATTACACCAGTCCGTCCCTTTCCAGCTTTACAGTGAATTGCTGCAACATGATTGTCATCTTCACTTAGCCATTGGTCAAGATCTTCACAAAAGGGTTTGATGAGTTCTAGCTGTGGTGGGTTATGGTCTTCAAAAGGATACTGTGCAACTGTTGCAAAAAAATAACCTCAGTGTAAGAAAAGATATCTCCGAAATTTTTTTATTGAAAAGTAGGTTAACTTTAAAAATGTTACATATAAACTTACTGCTGCTTAAAAGAAGCCTAACTTTCAGGGAAATTTAATTTATTGCTTATTAACCTAGTTTTTTAATAAGTCTTTTATTAATTCTTAAATGTATTCATTAGACAAGAAAACAAGTATTGAGCTCCTCACTCCACGAAGGAGGAATCTGCTACATGAAGGGAACACATTACAGCATATCAGTAGAGCTGAATCCAAATGGATGTCACACAGCCCTCTTGTCAAGGAGTAACTTCTAACAGAAGGGGCAATAACAGATATTACTACATCATCACAAAACATGTTCTGAAGAAAGCACAGATTATTAATACAGTCAACTATAGAAAGTACTGATTTTGTATTAAAATTACTAAGTGACTTATTATTATTATTGTTTTTGTTTCTCAAGACAGGGTTTCTCTGTGTAACAGCCTTGGCTGTCCTGGAACTCACTCTGTAGACCATACTGGCCTCGAACTGACAGAGATCCTCCTGCCTCTGCCTCTCAAGTGTTGAAATTAAAAGTGTGAGCTACCACTGCCCAGCTAAGTGTCATATTTTTAAAATACTCTCACAAATATTGTAATTATATATTGATGGTTTGAAAAGCATATGTGTGTATATACATATATGTACATGTATGTAAAAATAATAGTGTATATATACCCCCTGAAATAAATTACTTACAAAAAGCATACAACTGTAGTAACGTTTATCAAATTAAGTTTCAGATTTGTTTTCACATGCATGAAGACTCTAAGAAGTTTTTGTTCCCTACAGTCAGAGCTGAGTTTTGTGATGGTGGTGTTATTGTCTAGAAACAAGGCTTCATTCAGCTCTATCCCTCTTCGTTTTTATCTTACTAGTATCTATCTTGATGCTACTCTATTGAGATTCTTAATGCCTAACTAGAACTCTAGGGATGTAACTCAGTTTGCAAAGTGCTTGCTTAACAGTACTAAGCCCTGAGTTCATTCTTGCTCTGCATGAACACACAGCTGAGGATGAGGTGAACATCTGTAATCCCAACACTTGGGAGGTAAGAGCAGGAGGAAGTGGTAAAAGCAGGAGGATCAGGGGATCAGAAGTTTGAACCCTCAGCTACACAATGAGTTCAAGGCCACTCTGGGCCAGAGACACTGCCTTAAAATTTCAAAAATAAAATAATAATCCTGGTGGATACTGTTGTTCTAATTATCTGACATATTATCTAATATGCAAAAATTATGACAAATCCCAACCAAGCCATCATAAAATGGGATAAGAACAGTCCATTTGATCCTCTCTGTGAAACCAGGAGAGCTCTCTGGTAAACAATGGCATGCAGTTACATTGGTGGCAGGCTAGCTTTCACTTAATCATCTGCCTAACTGTACTCCCAATCTCATTTCACAAGTGACACACAAGACCATCAAGAGAGTCGGCTAAAATGTACATTTAAAACGAAGTAAACTTCAATTGTGGCATGCTTCCTAATAAGCAGTGGCCTGTATCTATCCCACAAAAGCAACATTCCTAGTAAATTGTTCTCACGTAGTTCTTCATGCTTCGCAGTTCTCAGATCATGGTTAACATGCATGCTGGATGACAAACATCAATCCATCACTTACAGTACCCATCTCTTTTTGACTTCCATGGCAGTCTCTGCAGGCTCTGGGACAGAACGGCCCTAGCTGCCCTATCCTTTCCTCTTTTATGTCATTCTTCTATATAGAAAACTTAAAATGGTTCTGCTGTCTTCCTGTAATTGTTTACAATGGCACCAACTGACCCAAAGAGCCAGCAAGCCCCTCCTTATCCTAGTTTAGTCTAGTGAGCTCCTCTGTTCTCGATCTACCCTGTCATTTAGCTTTCCTGACAATTTTGATAGGTCTATGTGACCTAAAGAACAACTCTGAAACTAAATTCACTTTTTAATCTTAAAGTTTTTAATCTCAATAATCTAGATAATTATCACTAGGCAGTAAAAGACAGTCTATTGGTCTTAAGTTACACAATATACTATGGTTGTATTTATACATACCTCTGCAGTTAAATTTGGCGGTGTCATAATGTCTTTCAGCACATCTACAAGAAAGTTTAAATGTGGCATAAAATTACCTTTCACACTTGGAAGGCCCAGTATTACTATTACCAACATTTGTTCACCCTTATACTATGCCAGGCATCGTGCTAAGTGTTTTGATATTCACTATTTCAGTTAATTTCAAAAATTCTGAAGTAGGTACTACTACTACTACTACTACTACTATTATTATTATTATTATTATTATTATTATTATTATTATTATTTTGTAATTAAGGAAACCAAAGCTTAATAAAAAAGGTTAAATGCATGCATGCAATTAGAGTGCATGTATTTGTTCATACAATTTGTGACATCAACATGCAACACTTTGAATTCAACTGCACTGACCCTGTAGATTTCTTGGATGAAGACTGTACATGCCTTTAGAATGTGTTTATTTCACAAATACCTGTGAACAGCTACTTTCAATGTTATTTTTACCTGACAGGTGATCATATACCATCTTAAACCATTAAAACATACATCTTATAAATAGTCAAACATAAGAACAAAGAAAATGTAAAAGACAACTGAATGATACTAATTTACGTAACACAATGCTTACTAAAACTGGTAAACCAGACCTTTATCATTTTATATACAAATGTCATCTTTATCAATGATTTTAGTATCAGATCATAATAAAATAACTAAGTAAATAAAATAAAACCAATCAGAATTGTAAAATGCTGACACCATTATAAAACATACACATTATCTTTTCAATAACAGTGACTATTATTATGCAATTGGCTCACTCAAAATTAACAGGCTATGAAATAAGCATTAATAGGCTCAAGGGGGTATCCTACATATTAGTGGGGTCAGCAGCATCCTGGTGACTCCAACTACTAACAAAATCAGACATTTAAGAGTTACTAAAATAAGCTAGGCGTAGTGGCACAGGCTGAAATCCTACCTACCACTTGGGAAGCTGTGACAGAAAGATTGCATTGTTAAGATTAGTCTCTGCTATACAATGAGTCCTAGGCCAGCCTGTGCTACATAACAAGACCCTGTCTCAAAAAACCAACAAAGGAAATTACTGAAAACAAAAGTTGATGTTTTAAAACAAGTAAAGTTCCATTACTCCCTAGCCCACAAACCCAAATCCTGAAGTTATAAGTACGTAATCTCAGTTCTAACAGACCCAATCTGGGGCTGCTCAACAATACACCTGCAGTAAAGAGCCAGGTTTATGATGAGCACTAGCCAATCCACCACACAGCTACTTGGATAACACAAAGGATATGCTTCCCTACCATTGTTCTGAAAGCTGAAAATTTCTGCATATTGAAATGTAACTGATCCAAGACTTCCAAATAAGCAGCTGTGGACCTGCACTGGGCACTTGGAATCTACACAGCTCCTCAACTTTAAAGTTTCAAAACCAAATTCACATGAAGATTGAACAAATCATACATAAACTACAGCCCACTGGATTTCTAACTGGTCAGACCTGAAGCAAATCAACTTTTGTATTATCACACAAAACAAAACAAGCTTTTTCCTTTTAGTGTACCACTTAATGTACTGATTTGCTAAAGAAAACAATCTATTAGATAATGATGCATGCATCCTTGCTAAATAATCTTGTGTTTGCTTATATGAAACTGAGATGGGAAGAAGAGAGCTGACCCATACATAGAGGAGCACATTTATACTTTCCTTTCCCCCTCCTTTGGTTTTTCTGAGTCAGAATCTTATATCCCCCAAGGCTGGCTTTGAACTCCACTTCCCTCCTCCCTCCACCTCCCAAGTGCTGGGCTTCCATGCAGGGCAGCCAGGTTCTGCTCTTTGGAGAGGCGCAATGGAAGAATCCACAGTGGAGCACAGGCAAGAATCATGGAGACACTCGGGAAAAAAATGAGACAGGAAGCTAGGCACATACCCTGAGAAACTGGTCCCGTGACAGTTTACTAGAATACAAATGTTAGCTTCCTGCAGAGTTGTCTCAATCTACCACACCAGTTCAGGACCTCCAAATGCCTGGTCTGAGGTCTAGGGTCTGAGAGAGTTCTTGTCTAGCAGGGACAAATTGGGCTACACCTCATCAAAGAAAAGAAAAGAGTGCCCCAGAGAAAGCCAGAGCAAACACTCTCAAAAGCCTGGTGTAATGACCACAGCTTATTACCATCACAAATGGTTCTCATGTATCAGCTAAGATGACAATATGGAAGGGAAAATAATGACGAGATAACAATAACATTACAATAACATTCCTGTCTTCATCCTCACAATGATGTGACAGTTTATATCTCCATTATATAGATGAGAAAGCTAAGATTTAGAAAGGCCCTTAAAAGCTTGCCTAATCACCCAGGCAATCACACCATGACACATGAGCTCAAGTTCAGTCTCCTTGGTCACCAAAATCCAACTTTTATTACTGTTTCATTCAACATAATAAAAACACTCAAGTTTTACATATAAAAGCAGTGACAAGTTTTACTCAAATAAGTCAAAGCCAGCACTAACATGAACAGTATCTGTCACTGAAGACAGACAGCCCCAACAATTATGATTTGGTTGGGGAGGGGGAGAGCATGAGCCCTGTGCAGGTGGGCATGGGATGTCCGGTATAAGATTCTGGGGCTTCATATGTAACAATGTTCAAGAGAAAGGGTTGACAGGGTAAGGAAGAAAACTTTCACCTTAGTTAAAAATCTCTGATATATATCCAAAATTCACATAGGAGTTCCTTTTAAATTTCTTATAGCATGTTAGCAATAAGTCACTCAAAATACTAAAATGAAAGATAGCAAATAACAACTGAGACTTAAAATTTTCTTTATACTTAAAACTCAAATGACATCTTTGTCCTTACCTTAAATTGGCTTATATGAAAAGAAATGAAGGAGAATGAAAGAGAGAGGTTTTCCAAGGTAGAAACAGAAAGTAAAGGAAGGAGTGAGATTAAAAAGAAGTTTGTAGAGAACTGGGCCTTGGCATACAATTCCATGGGTAGGAAGCTCTGTTCTTTACTCTTTACAATAAAGCTATCTCTACAAAGGAAATTTTTGTTTGTTTGTTGAGACAGGGTTTCTCAGTATAACAGCTCTGGCTGTCCTGGAACTCACTCTGTAGACCAGGCTGGCCTCAAACTCAGAGAGATCCACCTGTCTCTGCCTCCCTGAGTGCTGGGACTAAAGGCGTGTGCCACCACTGCCCAACACAGGAAATCTTAACAGATAAAAACAACACAGCTAAATGTTTGCCAAGAAGTATGTCAACTATTCATTAAAATAAAACTTAAAATTTCGCATTCTCTGAACATGGAGAAACAAAAAATGAAATCTCACTCATAAAAAAAAAAAAACCTGATTAATTTAAGGATGTTGCCCTTTCTTAAAATAACTTAGTGAATGTCCAAGGAAATTTAGAGATAAACAAGTGATTATCAGAAAGCTTATGCTAGCAGTTCTTCATCCACATACAACAGCTGCCGTAAAAGGTTTCATAAACTACTAATTATAGGTATATCCAGTAAAAAATATTTAAGATTTTCAACTATCCCAAGAAATAAATACATACCACCTATAATTGCTATCCTAAGACAAAAGGAAACAAAACAAAAACATCTGCTGCTGCTTGGCTCACCTGCCTAAAACCAGATACAGAGTAGGCAAGGAAATTAAAATAGGCCAGCAGTGGTGGCGCACGCCTTTAGTCCCAGCATTCGGGAGGCAGAGGCAGGCAGATCTCTGAGTTCGAGGCCAGCCTGGTCTACAGAGCGAGATCCAGGACTGCCAGGGCTACACAGAGAAACCTGTCTCAAAAAACAAAAAACAAAAACAAAAGAAAGAAAATATAAAACACTCAACTTTGTAGGTGTTGAAACTTCTCAAGTGACTAAAACATGGAGAAGTAAAAACAAAGACCTAACTAACAAACAAAAGGGACTGCTGGCATAAACGGCGGGTAACATGCTACCATATGTACCTATGTGTCCTTGGCCACCTCACTTAACTTCCCTAGGCCTTTCACTATCTGAAAGATGAGAAGGCTCTACTAAGTGATCTTGCAGGTCCTTTGCCATCCTGAAAACCTCTGTACAGGTGACATGGGAGTAAGTTACTATGCACTATAGGTTATTCTCAACTAATAAAGAGATAGTTCATTAAATTGGAAATCAAATGCTTAGAAACAGGGAGTCTAGTTCCTAGGCTACGACCCAATGCCACCTTTAACTATACTAAAATAGAACAAAGGCGATAGCATAAGCCTAATCCCTAAATTCTAGAAGCAGGAAGCCACTATACACAGGAATGAAAAGAATTTCCTCCCTGTTCTTTGGATATGTTAAACAGGCATAAAATTTCGACACAGGCAAAATGTGTCTTCTAGTGTCTTTCTACTTCCCTATTGGGACTCTAAATCTCCAGTCCTGACAGTGTGAGTCCGAAATGATTCATATAAAGAATTTCAGTTTGACAGTTCTTGTCCTTTTTTCCATCAGCTTCCCAATGCAGCTGCTCAAAACACAGTTTTATAGTTCTCCTATACACCTTTTATTATTATAACCCCACCTAAGCCAGCACATACCACCATCTACCAAAAATGACTTACTGCATATCTCAAAGACCACTGTGCTATCAATCTCCTAACTTGCCATGCCCCAGCCTCCTCAGCCTAATAGCTAACCTCTATTGATTTTGATTAGCAGAAAAGCCTAATGGGAATATTTCAAGATCTTCAAATGTATATATATGTTTGCAAAGAAGATGTATCACATATAACTGAAACCCTAGAATTAAAAGAAAGAAAAACTCCAAACCAAGTTATGTAACAGAGAGGGATTGAAGAAAGAAGGTATCAGAAGTAACCACAGCTTAAACATAGCACCCTTTACAAAACCTTCCCATGGGGCCCAGTTACTATGGCTACAATTCTGGCACTGCTCACTCCCATAATACTTTGCTGAACTCTGGAATTAACTATATGCTACTTGAGGACTGGAAGTATCCTTGTGAGCACTATATCTATATATTTTATCATTACTAAAGGGATGTCCCTAACTAAATGGCTGCACCTTTCGGAATCTGAAGTCAGTAAAAACTACGAGAAACAATATTGATAACTACTGCACATAAATTACTAAATCTTATCAAAAAAGAAATATTATTAAAGATTGGAAGAAAAAAAGCAACATCCAGCAATCTAACAAGGCACAGAAAATTCTCTGGATAAAAATTCAAATGCCTGCCTGCCAGGCAGTGCTGGTACACACCTTTAATCCCAGCACTGGGGAAACAGAGGCAAGTGGATCACTGTGACTTCGAAGCCAACCTAGTCTACAGAGTGAATTCCAGAATAGTCAAGGCTATATAGAGAAATGCTGTCTCAAACCCCACCCCAACCCCCCAAAAATCAAATGCCCACTGGAAGCAGAAGAGAGAATACTTGTACTTACATCTGAGAGAGTATATAGAAATTTGTTAATTGCTAATTAGTATTTAACATTACATAAAATTATTCTGCTGTATAAATCAGATATAAAAGACAAAAGGGCATATAGAAAAATAACTTATGCACCTTCTAAAATTAAAAAAAATACTCAGGATATGGGGGAAATAAAAATGGTCTTCAAAGACAAAAATATTTAATGATTTTCCCCCCTTTCTTTCTCTTTTTCACATCTCTACTCCAAAAGTCAAAAGAAAACAAAGGTTTAAAGGTAGGCCTGCAAGTTCTAGTGGACAATCCCTAAAACCCTACACCAGATAATAAACAATGCTGGGTAACTTATTTAGCTTATACACACAGAATATTCAAATGGCTGTTTCAGACAACTGGCCAACAAGCACAGAGGAAACAAAGGTCTGTCCACCCTGGAGTCGGCCTCCATAGAAGCCACCGCTAACACTGACAGCAGCTCTGCTGTGGATTACATTTCAAATTATCACATGATTATGGGCTCAAGGATGGGCGAGACGCCAAGTCTTTTCAAGCAGATCAAGTAACATGAATGTGCCAGCACTGTTGTACCTCATCACCACACTTTCTAGATCCAACAATCCTCTCTCGGACTTCAACTGTCTTAGGAATCCAGTTCTATTAAAATATTTTTAACTCCAATAAAGAAATAACTTTTATTTAGTTATTTTAACATACATACAAATAAGAAAACATACTTACAGATTGTATATCTTGTAATGGTTTTTATGCTTTGAATCCAAAAACCTTAAAACAAAACAAACAAACAA
>CABHPH010104385.1:0-13227 GCA_902168325.1 Peromyscus nudipes
TTTTTTTTTTTTCTGTCTGTACTAGCAAAGGCTAAATTCACCGTGCACCACCCTGTGCGGCTTTGAGACTCCTCTGTGTACTGCAGTGGGAATCTACAGCCATGCCACTTAGCTCGTGGTGGCTGGCCAGCTCCAATTCACAGACAGCTGTCAGGAAACGAGTTTACACTGCTGCTGGCATGAGACTATGGGACTAGGAAGCCCAGTGTGGCTCTGTTTCTCAGCATTCAGAATCTTTAAACTTTCTTAAGCCTATATGGCTCAATGCCTGAAGGTGAGCACCAAATATATAGTTGGAAGTTTTCCTGTGTCCCCAGCAGGCCAGTGGTCAGAACAAATCTCTCCCACTCACATCCCCCAAGTAAGCACTCAGAAACTTATATTAATTATAACGGCTCAGCCATTAGCTCAGGATTATTATTGACTACACTTAATTTAACCCATAATTCTTATCTATGTTTAGCCACGTGGCTTGGTACCTTTTCTCAGTTCTGCCTTTTCCTATCACTTCCTCTGTCTAGCTGATGACTCCTGATTCAGCCCTTCCTCTTCCCAGAATTCTCCTCCTCATCTGCTCACCCTGCCTATACTTCCTGTCTGGCTAATGGCCAATCAGCATTCTATTAAACCAGTGTACAAGGGCATTATCCCACAGCAGTAATCCCTCAGAAGTCTGTCTGTCTTCTAATGAGAGAGAGAAAGGAAGTGGATCCAGATGGGAAGGGAGGTAGGGAGAAACTGGAAAGAGTAGTTGAAGGGAAAATCATAACCAGGATATATTTTATGAGGAATATATTCTTAATAAAAGAAAAGAAAAAAATTACAAATAAATGTTATAATAACAAAATCTAACAGTCCTATTTATATTTCTCAGTTTTTGTGTTTTTATTTGTGTAAAAATCATTTTCAATGCATTTTTGTCACTTGTCTTGGTTTATATATCCACCACAATCACCAAGATGTTGACTGTTTTATACCCGAAAAGGATCCCTGTTACAACTGTACCCAAGTTCCTCTTTCTATGTCATGATATATCAGTTGTGGGATGTCTTTCTGTATAATGTGAATATGTGTTGCTTTGATTGGTTAAGTAAAGCTGCATTGGCCTATGGCGAGTCAGCTTAGAGACAGGCAGGCAATCTAAGCAGATATACAGAGAGAAGAAAGGAGAGGAGGGGGAGATGCCAGCTGCCACCAAAGGAGCAGCAAGATGCCAGCAGACCAGTAATTCAATGGCCACATGGCAACTTATAGTTTAATAGAAATGAGTTAAGTTGTAAGAGTTAGCTAGCAAGAAGCCTGGCATAGGCCATACAATTGGTAATCAATATTAAGCCTCTGAAAGATTATTTTATAAGCAGCTGAGGGACTGTGGGGAGGGATGGGGACAGAGAAACCTTCTGGCCATATATATCACTACTTTTTGTTTATAAATAGTGTTGCTTGAAATTTTTCAAAAACAGAAAAGTATACCAATGTGGACATATCATCTCTTCTTCTTGGCCCTCAGATTCATCAATGTTCTTGTGTGTATCAAGAATTCTATCCTCTGTGTTCTTGAATAGTATCTAACAATCTGTGTAGTATGTTGGTACAATAATTGTTTAAGCATTTACTTGTTAAGGGGAAATCTTACAAGACTGTCTATTTAGCTATTTAAAATAAAGTCACCATAAACTGCATGAAAAATAAACAAACAAAAGAGCTGCACAACACTAACATGCAAGCTCAGATAAAACTGATACATTTGATTCCTAGAATACTGGGATTGAAATATATTATTTTGTATTAAACAAGGATTAGTCTTATTTTTCATATTTATTCATTTTTTTACTCATTGCAAATGTTAGTAATACACTTATCATTTTATGATTCAGGTTCCTGTATTTGTTTCTAAATCTTCAAAGACAAAAGAACTTTGGGAAAAATATATATTTAAAAAATACCATGAGTAGTTAAATGTTTCAGCTTAATATTAACAATATTATTCAAATATGTGTGTGTGTGTGTGTGTGCGTGTGCGAGTGCGTGTGTGTGTGTGTGTGTGTGTGTGTGTGTGTGTGTGTGTGTGAAGACTTACTATTGTTGTTTGAATGAAATGTAGCCATACTTGAGAAAATACTTTGTTTGAAACTGTTTCTACATTTTTCTAGGAAGTATTTTGAAAAAAAAATATAACTTGTACTTTGTCAACTTATGAAGCTCTTTGTGAGTAGTAGAAGAGTTCACATGTGAATTTTAACAGACAAAGAAGCTATTCCTATTTGTCCATACAGTAGCTCTTTAGCATACTTTAATTCATTAAATACAAGACAAAATAAGTTTATAACTTTATATGTCTTTTATGCATTTATTTTATGTGTAGAATGAAAACGTTGGTAGTGGTCTGGAGTCTTGAACATTCTACTAAGTGTGATGACCTCATTTGAGTGATAAATTGTTGAGATTAGCTTTCTAATTCATTACAGTCAATTCTTTAGAAAATTGTAATAGATATTTCAGGGAATTAGAGGATTAATCTAGCAATCTGACAAACAAGCTAACCTGATAGTTTGAAGCTTTCCTGGGTATAATGTGATTTTAAATGAAGAGAGATCATATCCTATGAGCAACAAATTGAGATACTCTCTGTAACTTAATTTTGAATGGTAATCACATTAATGAAATAGGATTTTTAAAGTATTTTAAATCCATACATTCTGAAAAGAATTGAATAATTATCTCTTACAGCAGGGGCTGCTTTAAGCTTCTAAATTTCATAAAATGCTCGTTTTTAGTAATTGCTGATTAGCAACAAAGAACTCAGTACTTCTTAATCTATTTTTAAGTCTGCTTTTAAATAATTCTGTGTTGTCTTTCAAAAGCCTAGAAGTGTCCCCTCCCTCAGTCTGTGTGTGTGTGTGTGTGTGTGTGTGTGTGTATACACATTTGTGTTTATGCATTGTTAGTAAAGCGTATCTTACAAAGAATCAGGAGAATCTTTTAGAGTTGATTTAGAGAACACAAACAACAAAAGAAAGAGTAACGCACTGACGTTCATTTTGATGCAACCATCATGACATTATTTAGTTTTGTTTGTGAGACGTACACCAACACACTTCTTACTCAAGATGGGAAAAATAGAAATTACAGTGGGATCTAAGAATTAGCAGCTTACAGCTCACAGAAAGAAACAGACTCCCAAATGAGTGGAGTGTCCTAGGGCTGCACAAGTACAGAAGTGTGTGCCTGCAGGGGAGGGGAGGGAGGACAGCTGAAAGGAGGGTGCAGTTCAGGATGTCTAAACTAGTGGAAGTCTTAACCTGCTCTGAAGGCGCTGCAGAAACCTTATTGTGTGGCTTCAGTCTTCCAAAATAGTTCCATGCCTATGCATTAGCACAAAAACCTCAAAATTCTGTGTCACCATAAAGACCAGCTTTACTTTGTAATCTCTTTAAATTACAACTCTAAAAATTTTTCCCTCTGTGAAACACAATTCACCATTCTATACAAGACAGGCACCCCCTGGTGGATGCTGTGCATTTGCCTAAAAGAATGCTTGCAGGTGAAGCCTGAATCCCAAATCCTTTGCTGATTCCCCTACTTTATAGTATTTTACCCCCTACTTATTTTTTGCTAGGGATTTGAGAGATAATTACGCCTGGGGATGATTTCTCTGAAAGTGAATAAGGGCCATCACACGAAGTCTCATGAAGAAGACAGGACTAAAACGGTGCATAAAAATATACAACGTCATTTCTAGAGGAACCAGATGTGAAAGCCAACACATTTATAACATGAGAATAACTGGCTAATACTTGTTAATTGTTTATATTTTATTCTGAGTAATTTTCTTTATATTTATTTAAATAAATCTCTTAGTTTCTTAATAACTTTAATAAGAGTATTTATTACACCTTCTCTGTATTTCCAGATGTATAAATCATTAAGGAATCAAAACAATCCACATGCATTATGTTGCAGACCTAGGATATATACAATGAAAAGCTGGTTCAAGAAGCCATGCAGTGGTACTAACTTTAGATGATTGAATATTTACATGTGGCCTTACTTTAATTTATTATTGTTTATGTAAACTCATTGAAAAGTGAAGTTAAATTGCTTAGCAAGTTACAGAATTTTTCAGATTATTTTTATGTGATGATATTCTAACTCTAGAACAAGATTAATCTAAAAAATTGAAGTAGTTGGAAATTACCAAAACTATAACATCATAAAGCCTTGTCAAAATTCTTTCAATGGGAATTTATTTGAAAAAAAAAATCATTCAATGTGTCATGAAAGTAGTACCTTGCTATGTTGACT
Organism: Peromyscus nudipes; assembly: GCA_902168325.1. Lineage (NCBI taxonomy): Eukaryota > Metazoa > Chordata > Mammalia > Rodentia > Cricetidae > Peromyscus > Peromyscus nudipes. Next base: position 4,306 of record CABHPH010104385.1, read on the forward strand.
GGACAATTAGAATTTGGTATGAATGGTTGCTGAACTTCACACTTTTCAACTTTACCATTGAATGAGTTATGCAGGCTGACCCAGTAGGAGTAGTCTCCTGTCTCTTTAAAGGTGAAACCCAGACATCCCCAGTCTATCTTACTTACAAGATGCTCATTCTGTTGATATTCTTAGTAACAATGTATCATTGTGGTTTTGCCTTACTGGAGGTGTGCTCCTCACAGAGTAAATTTACAGGAAATAGTTCAATGATCTGTGTCTTCTAAAAACTAAATACTGTTTAATAGATTGTACACATTCATCTTAAAACAACAACTTAGCCACATGAAGGAATTGTACTGTGTCTGTGCAGCTCTAATGTTAGATACTCTCTTCTCTAGTAAGCAAAAGTGAGATATGCATTCCAAAAGTTACCTGGGCAATTGTGCTAAATGTCGAATTAAGACTAGACAAAAACATTGGTTTAAAAAGTATCAAATCACATTGCAAAATACACACTTGATTAATATTTATACTAAGCCATAATAATAATACATTCAAATTGATGCTTATACAACTATAAAAGTTGTGTTTTTAAAGGGTATATTGTCCATTTCCATAGAAATGTTTCTGGCCATTCCCAATACATTTAGATGTGTTTTTCCTTTGTACTGTATGAAATGAATATATATATATGTATATATATGTATATATATATATAGTGACTTCTATCACAACTAAGAGATCTCTGCTACAAGAATGTCAGACAAAATATCTGATAGAGATAGAAAAATGTAACGGTGAGTTACTGCCAAGCAGAAGGAAATGACTCAAATAGAGAAATCTCAGAAATGGAAGATAAATCTTAGAAGAATCAAATACAGACTCAAAGAAGAAAAAAAGGATAAAGATCACAAAGATATATTTCAGAGCTGGTAATTAACCAAAGAAGCAGAAAAAAAAGATAACAGGAACAAAAGGGTCCTAAAATACAAAAGATTCTGTTTATTCATTTATATTTGGGGACTAGAAATCTATGTTAGATAAATATATCACATAGTTTATGTGTGTATGCACATGTATCTGTGAATTTCTATGTTTTCATTGAGATGAAGTTATATTTTAAATTCCTTTTGTTTTAAAGTATGAATTACAAACAATGAGCTTTTGTGTGCTCCTAGAGATGAGCTGTTAACACTGCCACAATATTTTAAACATTTTATCACACCCAAAGGAAACATAATAAATATGACACACTATTTTTAAATTACAAAATAAAAAAAATGAACATCATTAAATTTAAAGGGTATAATGTTTTCTTTTACATGAGAAACATTTAAAACATATTCAACATCTTCTACCACCAGGTAAATACCAATGTTGAAATTCCAACTTACTCAAATCAGAACAGCTAAGGGCCACCAAAAAAGAAAAATACACCCACTGATGTGTATGTGTGGAAAGAAAAGAGAGCACCTCTTCACTGCCACTGGGAGGGAAAACTGGTGTAACTATTTTGGAGATCAGTGTGGTAGTTATTCAAAAATCTATAAATAGATCTACCATATGTTCTAGCTATATCACCCTTGGCATATGCCCAAAGAACTTTGTATCCTGCTACAGAGATACTTACTCAACTACATTCATTGTTACTGTTCAAACTGTTCAAACACACATAATATCCAGTAAAATAGGAAACATTTAGATGTCCATCCACAAATGAATAATAAAAATGTGTTAAGGACTACTATTTTGCTCTTAAGAACAATAAAACTATAAAATTCACGAGTTAATGCATATAAGTGTAAATAGTTATTCTGAGTGAGGAAACCCAGACCAAGAAGGACAAGCTTTGCATATTCTCTTTCATATGTGGATGCTAGCTTTGAATATTTAGATACATGTATTTATCCATAGAGAGCAAGAAACTAGAACAGGAAATGGAGGAGGGGAGAACCAAAGGAAGGGTGATAGAATACAGGTAATATGAAGGAGAAAGAAAAATAATGAAATTAGAAGTACTGGATTGGGTGGGGATAAGAGGGCAGGATAGAGTAGGGTATATGAGAATGATAAATAACAATTGCAAATGTCATATGGAACCCTGCTATTGTAAATGCTTCTTAAAAGATATACATACAAAATCATATACACATGTACACCCACATATATAGAAGGAGTTACTCAATAACAGTCCACTCCACATAGCATAAGCTACCAAATAAAAACCAATGCTAGGAATGAGTCATCTCTTTCAGACTTGTTGGTCAATGGGTTCTCCTAGACACTCCCAAACATTATAGGCTATTGTCCCTTCTCTTGGTCACCTTCTAGTACTCAATGATCATGGTGATATTTTATTTGTGCTGACATGTAATTTTATTTGTATGTTAGCAAATAAAGTTTGCCTAGAGATCAGGGGTCATAGGGAGCCATAAGCAGAGTCAGGTGGTGGGGGCACATTCCCCTAATCTGATCACATGCTAGGCAGAGTCTCTGTCTGGCAAAGGACACAATCAAGCATGGTGACACAAACCTTTAATCCCAGTACCAACCATAGAGACCTGGATGTGGGGGTATTGTGTTCCCCAAAATATTGTGCACGCTAATAAACTTATCTGGGGTCAGAGACAGAACAGTCACAATATTAAACAGAGGTTAGGCAGTGGTAGCACACACCTTTAATCCTAGCATTCCAGAGGCAGAAATCCATGTGTTCAAGGATACAGCCAAGCATGGTGACTCACACCTTTAATCCCAGAAAGCAAGCCTTTAATCCCAGGGAGTGAGGCAGAAAGCAGAAAGATACATAAGGCGTGAGGACCAGAAACTAGAGGCATTTGGCCTGGAGAGGCATTTGGCCTGGTTAAGCATTTGGCCTGGTTAAGCTTTCAGGCTTCTAGCAGCAGTTCAGCTGAGACCCATTCTGGGTGAGGACTCAGAGGCCTCCAGTCTGAGGAAACAAGACCAGCTGAGGATCTGGCGAGGTGAGATAGCTGTGGCTTATTCTGTCTCTCTGACCTTCCAGTGTTCACCCCAATAACTGGCTCAGGTTTGATTTTATTAATAAGAACTTTTAAGATTCATGCTACACCTGGAGGTCTGTATAGAGAGACAGTGACGAGGATGTCATGTGGTTGGGTTTAGAGCCAATGAGAAGGCAGAACAGAAAGGCAATAAAAAGACAAGTCAGACAGGAAGAAACCAGAGAAACTTCAGGCTACAGGAGAGAAAAGTAATCAACAGTATTACTTAGCTAAGGATTATGATAGCTATGATAATGACTGGGATGGCAAGATTTGGCCCCTAGTGCAATAGTGGCATGAATATTATGGAAGTAAACAAACATTGCCTGATTAGAATTAAATTCTGTTCCATAAGATAGAACTCAAGCCTTGTGTCATTAACTCAGACAAAAACAAGTGGCTGGCTAGGTAAGTATGAGTCATAGACTAGAACCTAAACATATTATTATTTTAAATGGGCATATTGATAAATTAACCCCCAAATTCTTACCTCAATCCATACAGGTTAATTCATCCTTCAGCTCCATTCAGAATAGCTTCTTTTTAGTAGTTGTCTTTTACTAGACTCACAACTAACCAATATATACAGGACAAGAAATAGTGTAGTGCTGTACTCAAAATAGGTACCTATATCACAACACCTCCTTCTAATATCCGAGATTTATAACATAAGAGGGATCAGAAAGATGTTAAGAACCAATGGAAGAGAAAATCTGCAGGTAAACAGTATTCCCTGGATATTACTGTGATGTTGAATACATGGATTCATAGAGGTTGTGACTACATGTAGAAGATATGCACAAAATCAAGCCTATCAAAGTACTGTAATTTGCTGAGGAAGTTCTCATCATTTCCACCCCAACTGAAGAACTACTTATTGGCAATTGTTTGTTATTGGGGGGTGAAGAATAAGGTTTTTGTTTGTTTGTTTGTTTGTTTTTGTTTTTTCTTTTATTATTATTTTTTATTTTATAATTTAATTTAATTTTACATATCAGCCATGGATTCCCCTGTACTTCCCCCTCCCGCCCCCCCCCACCTACCCCTCAGTCCACCCCCCATTCCCATCTCCTCCAGGGCAAAGACTCCATTGTGGACTCAGCACAACCTGGTAGATTCAGTCCAGGCAGGTCCAGTCCCCTCCTCCCAGGCTGAGCTAAGTGTCCCTGGATAAGCCCCAGGTTCCAAACAGTCATCTCATGCACTAAGGACAGGTCCAGGTCCCATTGCCTGGGTGCCTCCCAAACAGTTCCAGCTAATCAACTGTCTCACTTATCCAGAGGGCCTGATCCAGTTGGGGACTCCTCAGCTATTGGTTCATAATTCATGTGTTTTCATTAGTTTGGCTATTTGTCCCTGTGCTTTTACCAATCTTGGTCTCAACAATTCTCACTCATACAAACCCTCCTCTTTCTTGTCAATTGGACTCCTGGAGCTCCACCCAGGGCCTGGCCATGGATCTTTGCATCTGCTTCCCTTAGTCATTGGATGAGATTTCTAGCATGACAATTAGGGTGTTCAGCCATCCTATCACCAGAGTAGGTCAGTTTGGGCTTTCTCTCCACCATTCAGTAGTCTATTATGGAGGTATCTTTGTGGATTTATGTGGACCTCTCTAGCACTTTGCTTATTCCTATTCTCATGTGGTCTTCATTTATCATGGTTTCTTATTCCTTGTTCTCCCTCTCTGTTCTTGATCCAGCTGGGATCTCCCACTCCCCTAAGCTCTTTTTCCCTCGAAACTTGTCCTTCATTACCCCCACTCACATCCAGGTTGTTCATGTAGATCTCATCCATTTCTCTGTCATTGGGCAATCCCTGTCTTTCTTAGGGTCCTGTTTTCTAGGTAGCCTCCCTGGAGTTGTGAGTAGCAGTCTAGTCATCTTTGTTTTACATCTAGTATCCTCCTATGAGTGAGTACATACCATGTTTGTCTTTCTGAGTCTGGGTTACCTCACTCAGGATGATTTGTTTCTAGATCCATCCATTTGCCTGCAAACCTCATGATGTCATTGTTTTTTTCTGTTGAATAGTACTCCATTGTGTATATGTACCACATTTTCTCTATCCATTCTTCAGTTGAAGGGCATCTAGGTTGTTTCCAGGTTCTGGACATTACAAACAATGCTGATATGAACATAGCTGAGCAAGTGCCCTTGTGGTATGATTGAGCATTCCTTGGGTATATGCCCAAGAGTGGTATAGCTCTTTCTTAGGTGAGATTGATTCCCAATTTTCTAAGAAAATGCCATATTGATTTCCAAAGTGGCTGTACAAGCTTGCATTCCCACCAGCAGTGGAGGAGAGTTCCCCTTGCTCCACATCCTCTCCAGCATAAGCTGTCTTCAGTGTTTTTGATCTTAGCCATTCTGACAGGTGTAAGGTGGTATCTCAGAGTCGTTTTGATTTGCATTCCCCTGATGATTAGGGATGTTGAACAATTCCGTAAATGTCTTTCAGCCATTTCATCTTCCTCTGTTGAGAATTCTCTGTTTAGTTCTATAGACCATTTCTTAATTGGACTGTTGGGCATTTTGATGTCTAATTTCTTGAGTTCTTTCTATATTCTGGATATCAGCCCTCTGTCAGATGTGGGGTTGGTGAAGACCTTTTCCCATTCTGTAGGCTGTGGCTTTATCTTGTTGACCATGTCCTTTGCTCTACAAAAGCTTCTCAGTTTCAAAAGGTCCCATTGCTTGTTTCTCTCAGTGTCTGTGCTACTGGTGTTATATTTAGGAAGTGATCTCCTATGCCAATGCGTTGAAGACTACTTCCTACTTTCTCCTCTATCAGGTTCAGAGTAACTGGATTTATGTTGAGGTCTTTGATGCACTTGGACTTAAGTTTTGTGCACAGGGACAGATATGGATCTATTTGCAGCCTTCTACACATTGATCTCCACTTATGCCAGCACCATTTGTTGAAGATGTTTCTTTTTTTCCATTCTACAGTTTTGGCTTTTTTGTCAAAAATTATATGTTCATAGGTATGCGGATTAATGTCAGGGTCTTCAATTCCATTCCATTGGTCCACATGATGGTTTTTATGCCAGTACCGAGCTGTTTTTATTACTGTAGCTCTATAGTAGAGCTTGAGGTCAGGGATCATGATGCCTCCAGATGTTGTTTTATTGTACAGGATTCTTTTGGCTATCCTGGGTTTTTTGTTTTTCCATATGAAGTTGAGTATTATTCTTTCCAGGTCTGTGAAGAATTGTGTTGGTATTTTGATGGGGATTGCATTGAATCCATAGATTGCTTTTGATAAGATCGCCATTTTTACTATGTTAATCCTGCCTATCCATGAGAATGGGAGATCTTTCCATTTTCTGACATCTTCTTCAATTTCTTTTTTCAGGGACTTAAAGTTCTTGTCATATAGATCATTTACTTGCTTAGTTAGAGTTACCCCAAGGTATTTTATATCATTTGTGGCTATTGTAAAGAGTGATGTATCTCTGATTTCCTTCTTAGCCTGTTTGTCAATTGTATATAGGAGGGCTACTGATTTTTTTGAGTTGATCTTGTATCCTGCTATGTTGCTGAAGGTGTTTGTAAGCTGTATCAGTTCCTGGGTTGAATTTTTGGGGTCAATCATGTATACTATTATGTCATCCACAAATAGGGAAAGCTTGACTTCTTCCTTTCCAATTTGTATCCCCTTAATCTCCTTATGTTGTCTTATTGCTCTGGCTGGAACTTCAAGTACTATATTGAATATGTATGGGGAGAGCAGACAGCCTTGCCTTATTCCTGATTTTAGTGGAATTGCTTTGAGTTTCTCTCCATTTAATTTGATGTTGGCTGTTGGCTTGCTGTAAATTGCCTTTATTATGTTGAGGTATGTTCCCTGTATTCCTGATTGCTCCAAGACCTTTATCATGAAGGGATGTTGGATTTTGTCAAATGCCTTTTCTGCATCTAGTGAGATGACCATGTGGTTTTTTCCTTTGAGTTTGTTTATATGGTGTATTACATTGATGGAGTTTCATATGTTGAACCATCCTTGCATCCCTATTTGGGATGCAAGCCTATTTGGTCATGGTGGATAATTGTTTTGATGTGTTCTTGTTTAATGTGTTTGCCAGTATTTTATTGAGTATTTTTGCATCAATGTTCATGAGGGAGATTGGTCTGTAGTTCTCTTTCTTTGTTGCATCTGTGTTTGGTTTAGGAATCAGGGTAATTGTATCTATGGAAGGAGTTTGGTAATGTTCGTTCTGCTTCTATTATGTGGATTTAAAGAGTATTGGTATTAACTCTTCTTTGAAGATCTGGTAGAATTCTGCGCTGAAACCATCTGTTCCTGTGCTTTTTTTTTTTTGTTGTTGTTGTTGTTGTTGGGAGACTTTTAATGACTGTTTCTATTTCCATAGGGATTTTTGGACTATTTAAATAGTTTATCTGGTCTTGATTTAACTTAGGTATGTGGTTCCTATTGAGAAAATTATCCATTACTTTTAGATTTTCCAGTTTTGTGGAGTAGAGGTTTCTGAAGTATGACCTGATGATTCTCTGGATTTTCTCATTGTCTGTTGTTATGCCCCCCTTTTCATTTTTGATTTTGTTAATTTGGATGCTCTCTCTCTTTGTCTTTTGGTTAGCTTGGATAAGGGCTTGTCAGTCTTGTTGATTTTCTCAAAGAACCAACTCTTTGTTTCATTAATTTTTTGTATTGTTCTCTTTGTTTCTATTTTATTGATTTCAGCTCTTAATTTGACAATTTCCTAGTGTCTATTCTTCCTGGGAGACTTTGCTTCTTCTTGTTCTAGAGCTTTCAGGTGTGCTGTTAAGTCACTAGTGTGAGATTTCTCCAACTTCTTTATGTGGGCATTTAGTGCTATGAATTTCCCTCTTAGCACTGCTTTCATAGTGTCCCATAAGTTTGGGTATGTGGTGTATTCATTTTCATTGATCTCTAGGAAGTCTTTAATTTCTTTCTTTATTTCTTCCTTAACCCATTGGTGATTCAGTTGAGCATTATTCAGTTTCCATGAGATTGTAGGCTTTCTGTAGTTTTTGTTGTTGAAATCTAACTTTAAACCATGGTGGTCTGATAGAACACAGGAGGTTATTCCAATTGTTTTGTATCTGTTGAGATTTGCTTTGTGGCCAAGTATGTGGTCGATTTTGGAGAAGGTTCCATGGGGTGCGGAGAAGGTATATTCTTTTTTGATAGGATGGAATGTTCTGTAGATATTGATTAAGTCCATTTGAGTCATAACTTTAGTTAAGTCCTTTATTTCTCTGTTAAGTTTCAATTTGGGAAATCTGTCCAGTGGTGAAAGTGGGGTGTTGAAGTCTCCCACTATTAATGTGTGGGGTTTTATACGTGATTTAAGCTTTAGTAATGTTTCTTTTACATATGTGGGTGCCCTTTTGTTTGGGACATAAATGTTCAGAATTGAAACTTCATCTTGGTGGATCTTTCCTGTAATGAGTATGTAATGCCCTTCTTGATCTCCTTTGATTGATTTTAGTTTGAAGTCTATTTTGCTGGATATTAGGATGGCTACACCTGCTTATTTCTTAAGACCATTTGATTGGAAAGTTTTTCCCAGCCTTTTGTTCTTAGGTAGTGTCTATCTTTGAATTTGAGGTGTGCAGCAGAAAGATGGGTCCTGCTTTCATATCCATTCTGTAAGCCTGTGTCTTTTTATAGGCGAATTAAGTCCATTGATATTAAGGGATATTAATGACCAGTGATTGTTCATTCCTGTTATTTTTTGGTTATAGTATGTGTGTACTTCTCTTCTTTGGGGCTTACTGCTGTGGCATTATCTATTGCCTGTGTTTTCAAGGGTGTATCTGACTTCCTTAGGTTGGAATTTTCCTTCTAGTGCTTTCTGTAGGGCTGGGTTTGTGGATAAATATTGTTTAAGTCTGGCTTTGTCTTGGAATGTCTTGTTCACTCCGTC
>CABHPH010104385.1:22780-35366 GCA_902168325.1 Peromyscus nudipes
TGTGTGTGTGTGTGTGTGTGTGTGTGTGTGTGTGTGTGTGTGTGTGTTTTGACACTGAGTATCTTTAATATGCTTGTATATGCTTGGATGCAGTACCATCTGGTGGAGCCTGGGTAGTCTCCCAAAGACTATTTTTAAAAGAGTATGCTTGGAGTACCTGGGATTATCACATGTTGAGAAGTATTGTGGAGATGTATTTCTCAGGTTAGGGATGATGGGTTAGGGATGATGTGTAAAGCATTTACATAGAACTTAGTATTCCCCAGGAGCATTGTGAAGAGGAGCCTCTCAGAAATGACAAAGAACAGCTGAACCCTTCTGAGAGACTGAATCAGCCACTCTTCTCCTTCCTCCTAATTTCATGTGTAAAGTGACCATGAAAGAAAGGACAAAACAATATAAAGAAAGCTACTGCTGGCACCAATGTTGACTGCATAAATGGCAAAATATATGCATGAATGTTACAGTTCTCTATAAATCCTTGGCTTGTATTGGTGAGAGGCCAGCAAATCACAACAATCCCTTTCCATCACTGGAAGGAGAGATCTCTGTTATCATTAATATATACATTCACTCTTTGTGTGAATTCCTCTATTTTTCTGGAAAATTCATTGTCCGAACTGTCACTTGTGTACTGATAGTATGACTTATGAATATGCCATGAATATTTTTCTGACTAAGGAATTTATTTTTTGAAAATGAATTAGCTGCACAGCACTCAGTGGATTTTACTCGCACTTCTCTTTAATCTGTGTATATTATAGAACTTCAGGTGTAGCCTGTGAAACACTGTATTAAGTCATCAGTCAAAGGCCTAATTTCTTTTCATGGTGCAGTTCTGCTGGATGTGTTATTATTTGTGCATAGCGTAGCATATTATCAAACAAAACAAATTCCAAAAGTAAATAGCATTTCTCTGATCTAAGAGTACCAGTTCAATTCATACCAGTAGAAATCAATCCTTTGATTTCATGATTTTATTTTCCCCAATATTCCAATAGAAAATGGTTGTCTCTTCTAGTGCCACTTTGAATTCTGAGTTCTCTGGTACAGAATCATTCACAGAGAGAAACATCAGTGGTACCTTGGTATTCTAAGTCAAACTTGACATCTGGCCCTGAACACTGTAGGATGCTGATAACTTCGGATAAAGCTTCAGAATCATATTACCTACTATGTAGAAAGATAAATTCAGGCTTACAACTGGGAAGCATAGGTGCTATTACACAATTAGGGAATAAAGTCTCTATTAGGGTACCCAAATCTCTTAAATACACTAAAAAATGATGAAAGGGTAGACAACTGAATGTAGTAGAATCAAGAGTAAAATTAAGTTTCTTCACTCATGGTGTTTCGTTTACCAAACTGAGTAATGAACTATTTAATGAGATAAAAAAAAAACAAATTTAACTAGAATATTTTATCTTGAAATATTCAGTAGAATTGGAGAACAAAGATTATTTGAATTATGAATAATTTTAACTGGAAAAATTAGGATGGGCTATTCTGTAGGATACAGATTTAGATTTAATTTTTGTTTGCTTGGTTTTTTTGCTTTTTTTGTTTCTTTTTTTATTGTTGGTTTTTCGAGACAGGGTTTCTAGTGTAAACCTGGTTTTCCTGGAACTCACCCTGTAGACAAGACCTCGAACTCACGGAGATCCACCTGTCTCTGCCTCCCAAGCAATGGAATTAAAGATTTGTGCTACCAGTGTTGGCATTCAGGCTTGCCCCTTGGGGACCCACCCAGTGTCCTGATGTCATCTTACATAAATCCCCCCCCTTTTTTTTTTTGGTTTTTCGAGACAGGGTTTCTCTGTGTAGCTTTGCGCCTTTCCTAGAACTCACTTGGTAGCCCAGGCTGGCCTCGAACTCACAGAGATCTGCTTGCCTCTGCCTCCCGAGTGCTGGGATTAAAGGCGTGTGCCACCACCGCCCGGCATAAAACCCCCTTTAAGAGAAAAAAACTCCTTCCCCTTCTCCTTCTTCTTCCTTCTCTCTTCCTCCCTCTCTTTACAAGGCTGTGCACACCTCTGCTTTCCTTTCTCTCCTTTTCTCTCTCTCTCTCCCTTTCTCCTTCTCTCTTTCTCTCTATTCCCTCTCCCCTTCCTTTTTAACAATAAAACTTTCTATGTGCATGCCTTCCGTGCATGGTGTGAATAACTTCCAGCCATGCCCCCTTGGCTGCCACCCACATAGCCTGTCTCCTCCTCAGCTCAAACCAGCCAAGGTTTCTCTTGTGCCCTTTCACAACAACCTGTGCTTCATAACTAGGTATTTTATTTTAAAGCACTGAACTATAATGCATACATGTTGATTTTTGTGTCAAGTTTAAATTAATTGATCATGAAACAATATGAGCCAAGTGAACATATTTATTAAGACATCAGTCATTGGAGTCACTGGGATTTCTAAGCAGGCAAAGTGTTTGCAGAACACATCTGGCAAAGAGAGTTCAGTCACCCGAACCCATGCAGAAAGGTGGAAGAAGAGAGTTGATTCAATTTCAGAAAGGTATTCTCTGACTGCCTCATACAGGCTGTGACACAAATACCCTACCACACACATAACTCTCTCTTTGCTCTGTCTTTCACACACAGACACAACAACAACAACAATAATGATAATAAGAATAATTTTTTTTAAGTTTTCAAAAATCCTCTAGGAGGTTTTTCACAATGATTAGATGTTCCTACTTCTTAGAGGCTGTCTATTGGAATTGTTACATTATGTTAGCAGTTCTACCCTAAAATTTATTTCACAGACATAATTTTATAAATACAGTACATTGCTAGAACAAGCAATAAATAATTTGAGATTGATGAGAGCTTCAAAGTGGCATTAACCCTGCATCATACAAACCTGATATAAATGGGACAATTTTGGCATCTTCCACAGGATTAACTCAATCAGCGTAAACTACAAAAGAGTGAATGTTAGACAATTTACAAGGATTAATTTTTGTTCTTAGATTTGTTCCACTACTGTCATCAAACTTTTTTTAATAATCTGTACTTCCATAAGTATAACATACTTAATATTTGGGTCAAAGACTCTATAGAATTGAATAATAAAATAGATAGTAACCTGGATAGCAATTTATAATGCTAAGTTGATGACAAATTCTATGCAGCTGAAATTGCTTACATTGTTAAGAGAGAAGTGTTTCATGGAATCGATGCTCTGTCTCCATGTGAACCATCTGTTATTTCTAACACCTCCTTAGGTGTTCCACTTAATCTTATGATCTTGTAAGATGATCTGCTCTTGCATTTGTGAGAAAAAAAAACATGTTTAGTTCATAGTCAAGAAGAATAATTCTTGAGAGATGCCTTTTCTGATCTCACTCTGTTTACACTTGCTGACTCTTGACCTCCCTTTCTGTGTGTTGACTATGAACTCACAGGATGAATTCTACCAGCTCTGTGACTACGGTGTCTTCATTGTCTAGGGCAACATCTCTCACTTTTATGTGCTTAATAACTATTTAAAGGAGTAAAGGGTCATTGAACACTGAAGAACAACTTGAATCACAACGATAACAGGCGAAGAAGAGAACTGTATTGTGATGGAACATTGAAAGCAGAAAAGAAAAAAATTAAGAGTTTGCATTTGACATTGTTGCAAATTTCAAAAGAATTGAAGGACAACAATGCACCCAGCAGGGAAATTCTATGACACTTATGTTGACACACAAAAAAGAAAGCTTTTATATTGTCCACAGCAGTAACAAGGAAAGTTGCAGAACTCTATGCAAATAAATCTGAATACTTAAGAGCAAGTAATTGTGTCTCTTTTGTTCCAGTTTGCCAACTGTATTCATTTTAGCAAGCACTGCTTACAATGAGACAACCTAGTACTCGGTTTATTTCTTTTCTTGTTTAATACATCCAGCTATCCAATTATAATGTACTGTTTTAAGCAGAATACCTGCCATGCATATAGCATTGTTTATTTTTTATGGAAAGCTCTTTCCAGTGTTCTTCCTTCTCGTCATAAAGGAAGTAGAATTCTTACTTAATTCAAAAGTATTTCATGTGGAACTGTGATGTTTAAAAATAGTCTCTTCTTCAGAATTAGCAGTAGCCCGCTTTTTTAGGCTTAGTTATTTTATACCACCAGGAAAATCTAAAATTGATTGTTTATGAACTTGAAGATTATGATGTCAGAAGTCTAATAGTAAGAAAATGGAGGTCAAGGTCCCTCGTTTGCTTTTAACATAGTCAGTGGAACAAAGCCATGGTGGACATGTTGAGTATCATAAGTATGTTTTATCTGATAAGATGTCATTTTCTTTTAAAGTAAGAACCAATGGAAAGTGTGATTTTTGTTAATCAATGAGTTTTATTCTTTTATTCATATTAGATATTATATGCTAAGAAATACTTGCATTTTCTAGTTTATCTTTCTTTTATTGTGCTATAAGTTACACAATAATCAACTAAATAAACTTAAAGTATAGATTTTTACAAGTTGACACAACTTGTTTGTATATTTGACATCCATTAAACTATTACTTTGATGAAGATAGATTATATCTTTCACCCATGAATGTTCATGATACCCACTCCTCACTTCTCTATGTTTCTCACGGCCCTACCTGTGAATTCACTCTCTTTTCTGTGGGTGTGGTTCATTTTTTAACATTTAAGGGTCAGTAAAAACCTGCTGCAAAGGAATCTCCCAGGAATCTACAAGGATGACCCTAGCTAAGACTCCTAGCAATAGCAGGTACATAGCCAGAAGTGACCATCTCCTATGAACATACTGGTGCCTAGCCCATTGTCATCAAAAAAGCAGAATCCAGCCAGTGATAGAAACAGATGCAGACCCACAGCCAAAGATCAGGAGGGGCTGAGAATCCTTGTAGAAAAGGGGAAGAAAGGATTGTAGGAGCCAGAGGATTCAAGGACCCTGAGAGGATGCCAGGGCTGCAGCCGTATTAGAAAAGGGTCAGACAGTGGGCAGCAGGCCCTTGGACAAACTATTCCAGAAAAAAAAAAAAAAAAAAAAAAAAACCAGAGTATATGTTTCACCTCTGCCCCTAGACCCAGACAATTAGGAGCTGCATAAAAACAAGTTCCAGCAATTTCCTGCCATAATCTAAGCTACTGTAATAAACAAAGCACCCGATATGTTCTATGGGATGTTTTCTGCTAATATAGATTGTATACCATAACTGTCAGAGGGAATGAGTTTCCTGCAGATAAAAATGGGATGTCTAACTATCAGAGGAATGGGTCTGGTGGTAATATAAATACAATAACATAATTGTTAGAGGATATGGCAATTTCCTTACAGCTGCACCTCTCCAACCAATTCAACTCAAGTACCTCTAACCTGTAATAAGCACCAATCCTGAGCTTGTAACTATATAGAGCTGGAATTCCCCTACATCCTCGACCCTAACCACTATAAAAATCCTATCCTGTTACTGCTTGGAATCCCTCTCACTCCACTGCTGTGACAGATGGACAGGGAACCGTGAAGTCATTTAATTTAATTAATAAACTCATGAATTAAAGACTCTTTACTTTTGCATTTGGATCAGTCTCTTGGTGGTCTTTGGGGACATAGGGCTTTTGGGTACAAGAGACACCACGAGAAAATCCACAGAATCAAATAACCTGGGCTCATAGAGGCTCACAGGGACTGAACTGATAACCAGGGAGCTTGCATGGGACTGACCTAGGTAGGGAAAAAGTGCCAGTCAATGAAACCCACCCTGGCTCCGAAACCAGAGCTAGTAAAAGAAACACACGCTGACCCTGAAATTAGAGTCAAAGAAATGTACTTTGGCTGTGAACCCAGAACCAAAGGAACATGATTTGACTCTGAAACCATAGCCAAAGAAAACACTCTTTGGACCCAGAACCAGAGCCAGTGAAAGAAATACCCTCTGGCCCTGAAATTAGAGCTAAAAAGCTACAAAGAACCAGTGAAACAAACAGTTTAACTCTGAAATCATACCCAACTCTGTCCCTGACCAAAGAAACCAACCAACCCCTGGGCAGGAAAACTAATCAATCCCTGAGCAGAAATCTTTGCCCTGGAGAAACTCCATCCCTAAGAAGCCCTGTATAAGACCCTCTGCCTGTTCAGTTAGGGGCTGTCCTTCCCCACCTGGGCAGAGGAAGCCACTCTCCTGGACTCCTCCTTCCCAAATAAATCTCTTTCTCAAAAGAATCTTAGGTGATGATCTTCATTCCCTGACAGAGAACTGAAGAACCTTGCTGAGACATTCCCTTAGGGGGACCAAGCAAAAAAAAAAAAAAAAAAAAAAAAAAAAAAAAAAAAAAAAAAAAAACTTGCTGAGACATTCTCTTAGCCAGGCTGAGCAAAGCTGAGCAGAAAAAGTAGCAATTTTCCCCAGAGCTTGCTGCATTTCTTCCTGGGTTTCCCCTTTAGCAGAGGGAAGTGGAAGAAGCAGTATCTTGGGCCACAGAGAAGAAGAAGCAGAGTTCTGCTGGGAATCCCCCTTCAGGCTCTTTCTAGGAGCAGAGGAGGATTGCTATATTCTGCAGGGAGACCATCTTCCACCGTTCCATGCTACTTGATACTGCTTCTCAGAATTGGGGAGGTAAGTGAAACTCCTTGGTTCTTCTGCCTTGTTGAAAAGTACAGAGTGGAGCCAGAATCCAGGGTCCTAGTCACACAGCTTAGCAGTTTAAAATCTTTCCTGGTCAGAAAAGGTTTAAAAATACACAATAAAACAGATTCAGATGAAAATAAAACAAAAAACAACAACCAGAAACCTCTAAACAGATTACACTGTATTTAAAAATATGCATAGGCTTGGAAGAGAAAAGAAAAAGGATAGAGAAATTTCTTAAAAAAAGAAATAGAGTAATTTTTAAAAAAGCAACATAAAGATGGAAAATACACAGAGAGTCTGGATACCGTATATTATTATGTTGTTTGGGGGATTTTTTTTTTAACAACAGAGAGACATTTGATTGTGGAGGCTGCTAAGTTAAACCAACATATATATTTTAAAGGTATATTGACTTCAAAATGTGGGTCTAAGGATATGTTGCTTTGGAAAAGAGGTTCTGCTTTTGTTTCCACAGAAGATGAGAACCTGTGGATGGCTTCCAGGCTAATATGGTTTGATCTAGCAAGACCCCCCTAAAAAATCAAAATGGGAACAGATGGCCAGAACGATCCAATATTTCAGAGCGCCTCTGTTGCAGTTTTCTCTGAAGTCTGCATCCAGAAAGGCTTCAAGGATGCTTACTGAGATGATCTAGCCCCACAGACTACTCTAATCAGGACTTGACCATAGTCCTATTTTTTTTGGGGGGGGTCCCCATAAGATTACCAGCTCTCCCAATCAGCAGGAAATAGCCTAGAAAACTATACCCACATTCCCAAAAGACGGATTATGGTTGCTTGTTTTTGTTTAGAATGTCGGTTACAAATTGTTATGGATAATGGTTAGGAAAAAAAGCTGAACAAAGGGGATTAGATTCAGGGTTTTTGTTTTGAAAGAAAAAAGGGGAAATGCTGTGGGATAATGCTCTTGTACACTCTGAAGATTTGTCGCTCCTACTGGTTTAATAAAATACGGACTGGCCAGTAGCCAGGCAGGAGGTGTAGGTGGGGTGACCAGACTAGGAGAAGGGTGGGAAGAGGAAAGGCACAGACAGAGTAGTGAGCTAGATGCAGAGGAAGTGTAGTGAGAATGCTGGACTGAGAAAAGGTACCAAACCACATGGCTAAACATAGACAAGAATTACAGGTTAATTTAAGTGTAAGATCTAGTTAGTTAAAAGCCTGAGCAATAGGCCAAAAACTTTATATTGATTACAAGCTCTGTGTGTTTATTTGCAACTGAATGGCTGAGGGACTGGGCAGGACAAAAAACTGCCTATATCGGTCCAGCCTCCAGAGCTGTCCTATTGCAGCTCCAGGTATAGCTTGACTTCCTGACAGGTCAGGATACCTTTTCCTCCACAGCTGTAACACTGGCAACCTAGACATTCTGCATATACGTTACAGTTGTGTAACTTGGTACTCTATATTCCTAACACTGGGAACGGGAGCCGTCTCTGACTCTATTGCTAGCTTTTGGGATCCTAATCCTCATACTAGGATACCTTGCCCAGCCTTAATACATGGGGAGGTACTTAGTTTTACTGCATCGTGATAGGCTACCTCTTGTTGATATCCATGGGAGACCTGACCTTTCCTGAAGAGAAAAGGAGTAGATTGGAGGATAGGGACAGACTGGGGTGAGACAGGATGGACTTGGTGGAGAGGAGGGAGGGGAAACTGTGGGTCTGGGGAATAAAATAAATAAATACATTTAAAAATATTTAGACCATATGCCTCTTGTTCTCCCCTCCACCCACATAGCTGATGAACAGCAGCATGGTATTTACCTGTTTTTCGCATATTAACTCTCCATCTTTTTTTTTTTTTAAATCTGTGGATCGTATTGCTTTTTGGGTTTGTAATAGCTTTGATTCATTGCATTTATTCATGAATGGACAGTCTATTTTTTCTCATGTTGGACGTTATTGCAAAAGAGTAATTTCTAGTAATTTCAAATTTTTCAGTTTTGTATTATGGTTTAGCAACCATATGTTAACCTCAGTGTTTATTGAGAGTTACAAATCAAAGCTCGTCTTATTGAGATGTCCTTACTCAACATTCTGAATGCCTCCTTCTCTCAATTTGTTTGATCATGTGTTTTTGGAGAAATCACTGCTCATGTAGGTTGGGATTTATGTCTACATTCTCTATTGCCATCTATTGTTGAATATGCTCTTATACCAATGTTATACTATCTTAATTATTTTAACTTCATAATAAATCTTAAAAACACGTAGGCTCTATATTACAATGTCATTTTCCAGTAAGCCTAGATGAAGATGAAAATGAAGGAAACTGTATACTTGCCTTCTCCTGAAGATGTTCTGCGTGGTGTGCAGACAAAAACCCT
This sequence comes from Peromyscus nudipes, assembly GCA_902168325.1. Classification (NCBI taxonomy): domain Eukaryota; kingdom Metazoa; phylum Chordata; class Mammalia; order Rodentia; family Cricetidae; genus Peromyscus; species Peromyscus nudipes. Next base: position 31,728 of record CABHPH010104385.1, read on the forward strand.
CAGGCTGCTTCTTTACAAGGGCTTTTTATTCATTTACAAACCTCAATGCCCCTTACTTCCCTTCGAAGGACTCATTTCTTTTAAAATGGGGCTTTATCCTTCCTAAATCTTTCTTGATTAATTATATCTTAAAATATTGAATTTTACAACCTTTTTTCTTAATTATCTGGCAATCATTGTTTTTAAGTAATACTGTTTAGAAAGCTTCCTTTCAATATAATCAACATAATGAAGTTTAAATTAATTGCCCCATTGTCCATTCTTTAATATACATTTTGTTATTTATTCCATTTTGGGGGGTCTTTTTACTTTTCATTTCTTTTCCTTTACCAGATTCCTTTGATTTCTTTTTAATTGTTGTTGTTTTGTGATCTGTGGAATAATATCTTCATTTACAAACAGCACAGTAAATTAATAATGGCCTCTTCTTGAGAATATGATGGTGAAGAATATCTTCTCTTAAGGTTTACATGTGTGGCTTTGGTTTTAAATGGCATATTTACATGTTAAAAATTTTTCACATGGTATAAATACTAGCTTTCTATTTTCATTCTGAATATCACTCCATTGCATTCTAATTGTTCATTTTCATGAAAGAAAGCCTCTGGCACCTTAGTCTTTCTGCTTATTTAATGTGGCTTTATCTTTTATCAATATTTTATAATTAATTTTATTTTAACTTTTTTTGTTTTTATGTCAGTTTTCTTTCTTTTTTAAATCCAATTAAAATATATTCCCAACATCTATCTTAAGGAATTTTTTCTTTGTCATTTAAAGTTTTTTAGCCAGGCGATGGTGGTGTATGCCTTTAATCCCAGCACTCAGGAGGCAAAGCCAGGTGGATCTCTGTGAGTTCGAGGCCAGCCTGAGCTACAGAGCGAGATCCAGAAAAGGCACAAAGCTACACAGAGAAACCCGGTCTCAAAAAAAAAGTTTTTTGTGTGAAGTCTTAGATACAGCTGTCTTCATTGTTCTAATGTTATTGAATCAAGAGGAAATGTTTCTGGAAATATGTTTGTCTTTTGCCCTTTTCTTCCTGATGGAACATTACTGGTAATTTGAAGTTCTTTCACCTCCTTTGGTAGACACTCCATTCATTTTAGAAATTTTCATTCTATCTTTTGTACTCTTGCTCTTGTTATATTTTGTTTTAGATAGTTTCTATTGTCATGTCTTTATATTTGTACATTTTTAATATGTTAATTTAATGCAGATTGTTTTAAACTTAGTATAATTTTAAACTCTAAATTTTAAGATAGGTTGTATTGCACATCTCAGATATCTGTATATTTCAAACCTACAGAGTTCAGATAATAATGATGATCTGTTTCTTAAACTAATCCTAATATTAGATTCTAAGATTGGGTTCAGATAATTTTTTTGGGGGGGGTTTCGAGACAGGGTTTCTCTGTGTAGCTTTGCGCCTTTCCTGGATCTCGCTCTGTAGACCAGGCTGGCCTTGAACTCACAAAATCCGCCTGCCTCTGCCTCCCAAGTGCTGGGATTAAAGTCGTGCGCCACCACCGCCCAGCAGATAAATTTTTTTAATCAATTTGTGTTGATCAATTATTAATGATAGTTCATTCTTTTCACGTGATGATATTTAGTCAGATGCAGTGTTTTGGAAACTTTTCCTGGATACTTATAAATATTTTGTATTCTCATAAATAATCTTGAACTTTTGTTCAAAGAAGTAATTAAATTAGTGGAAAATTTATTTTTCCATCTTATGTCTTCAATTTAAGGTTTAGTCTATTAGGTTAAATCACCAATTTTCCCTTGTGGGAGCCCACGATAACTCCAGTTTGTGGCCTGATTCCATATGACTCAAGGTCAGAGTGTTCAGACTTGCCTTTGCCCCTTAAGGCTGGATAACAGGATGTTTGGCCAAAGGCATGGTTAGCAGATATCTTACTCTTCAAACTTGGATAACAGGATCTTTTGCCAAAGATGTGGTTACCAGATGTCTTGAGAATTAAGGAAATGTTTACACTTCCTTGTACCCTGAACCATGGTGTCCTTGAGAGGGTGAGGTTTTTTGACCCTGACCCCCAGCTTGGAGTATAAAAAGGCTGTGAGAAATAAACTCAGGACTGACAAGGAATTGACTCAGGGCCCTCCCAAAGCTATCCTGTGTCTCTGTCTTTTTCTTTTACACCTACAACTCTATTTTTTCCTATTATTTTTCAGTCCTCACTCCCTTATTCAGGACTGTTAGATGGGTCGAGTGGGACCTGGCATTCTCTCTAGTTTTTCAAATTCCAAAGATAGCGCCAATCTGAATGTCGTCCCCTTTACACTATGAAGTATACAGTTTCCTCCTTTGGCTAATGTGGCCTTGTGCAGTTATGGAACATCTAACTTCCTGGTATGCTACCTAAAAGTCTTCCATCTGATTCTTTACCTGGTCCAGATAGTCTCACTGGCTTTTATGAGTCTGTACCTAGCTTTAGACCAGGAGAATATCTCATGTGTTGGTCCCAATTCCACCCCTAAATTGCTTTGAAATTCTAGCTGTAATTGCTTCTTGGACTGTCCTTTTCAACTTGAGAACATATTTGGCTTAGGGGGTCCTCCTTCCTTGTCATATTAGCTGAAAATGCTGGATATTTTTGCATTTCTAAATCTCTCTCTCTCTTAGTTTCCTCTTTATTGTTGGACTCCACAGACATCCGCTATTGGTGTTTTGTTCACATTGGTTGTTTTTCAAGAGGGTGATTCAATAAGTAGTTGCAAGTGGTGGAAAAGTTCAAGAGATAGAAAAGACTTTGAAAATAAATACTATGGGATAATGAAGGCTTTAAACTAACTTACATCATTAAATGAATGATATGGATCAGAGTGTAAAAGCATTTCAAAAGGCTAAGACATAGAAATCTTTAAGAAGTTTGGAGGCAATAAGTTAATTTTATGAATTACCTCCTAATTTTTTGCTTGTTTTATGTAACTGCCATCAGTTCCAATATTCCTGCGGTTAATTTAAAGGTTCATTTTCCATTCTACTAATGTATTGTTTTCATTTTATCTGTATTTCTTCCCCTGATATTCTTTACTTACATCCCTGGGTACCAATAACTCCCATCATTAAGATTTCTCTAACATGTCTGCTGCATTCACAGCTATTCTTTGCTCCTTTCCACAATGTAGTGGGTAGCCATACCAGCTTTGGTCTGGAAGTTCCAACCCCCATTGCGGCTTCGGTAACTATCACGCCTACAAGGTGGGGCCAAGGGAGGGCCCTGAAGACCTGAGATCAGGACACCCAGTGCTCTCTTGTTTCCTGGACCTGGACGCGAGAGGTAGACCGAGGAGAGTTCTCCAGAGAACACCGCTGGACTGTGCTGCGTCTTTTCCAGAACCCGCCACCTACCTATCCCTTCATTTGTAAGTTACCCACTGAATAAATCTTCCTTTTAACTACGTGGAGTGGCCTTAGTAATTTCACCAATACCACAGTCCTCTCCCAGATAAGAGTTTTTGCAAGCAACTATCAATCTGACTGGATCTCCTCCAGACTCTTAAGACTTTTGGGGTTCTGTGGTATTCAGCATCTATCAGCAGCATGTTTCATCTATTGAGAAAGTCCTCCCTCTGTGTGTGTGTGTGTGTGTGTGTGTGTGTGTGTGTGTGTGTGTGTGT
>CABHPH010104385.1:35376-63770 GCA_902168325.1 Peromyscus nudipes
TGTGTGTGTGTGTGTGTGTGTGTGTGTGTGTGTGTGTGTGTGTGTGTGTAAGGAGAGAGAGAGAGAGAGAGAGAGAGAGAGAGAGAGAGAGAGAGAGAGAAAGAGAGAGAGATTTTTATGTGTATCCACACATATGTTCATATATGGTAAGCCCATAGGTATCAAGTGTCTTCCTCTACTACCTTCCACATTAATTTTTAAGATGACATTTCTCACTGAACCTAGAGTTCATCAGTTGACAAAACTAGTAGGCTAATGAACACCAGAGAACTTCCTGTCTTCCCACTCTGAGCTACAATGTCAATGATTACATTTAAACTGGCATTTTATGTGATTAGTAGATAGCTGAACTCAGGTTTTCTTGTTTGGGCAGTATGAACCTTAGAGAATGAGCTTCTGAATTTTAGGAAATTATTTCACAATTTTATTGCACCTTTTTCTACTGATTACTAGATTAAATCTTTATACTCAATGATCAAAGGCATCATATAGTGAGTGGCAATTGCCCTGCTCTTTACCTTTTCTTTCTACCAAATCTTATTTTTAGAGTTGTCCTACAGATCAAGCATTTGTTAATTGTCTTTTCTTGAGAACAGATAGGGCACATGCATGACTATTCCATGATTTCCGTGTATCCTCACAATATTTCTTCCTCCCAGATACATGACTATTGTCTTCCCTGTCCATAGGTCCCTATGACTACACACTTTACACATGCATATAGATATGAGTCCACTATTCTCTAGCTGTTAAGTTTGCAAACCAAGTTAAGCTGTTACTAGTTTGTTTTTTCCTTTGTCAGAAGTCTAGAAAGTTTACCTCATGCTTATATTATTATTCTGTATGTCCTTATCCTTCAGGAGGCTCAGAAGATGTGCCAAGTGTGGGTCTTTTTTTCATCAATACAGCCTGGAACTCAGTGAGCCCTCTCAGTCTGCAGATGTGATTCTTTTGTCATCATGGATGAATTATCTTCTATTATTTAATTATTGCCTTTCTTCCATCTGTTCCACTTTATCTTCTGGAATGCCTATCATTTTTATGATGAGTTTCCAGCACCTACAGTCTCTTTATTGTCCTCCAGTACTCCTGTCACCTTGTAGTTTTGTCCTTGATCTTCTAAGGCTGAATTGGGACTAAATGTGATTATCTCTCTTCAAATTGACTAATTGAGAAAACGTATTGCATGCCTTTGTTGTGTGCTTATTTATGTATGTGCCTGTGTTTGTCTGTCTCTCTAAATGTCTGTTGTTTCTGAGTTACCTCAAGCATTTTGCCTTTTTATTTTAACTTTTCATCTCAGGGTTTTAAAAGCTGAAATTCCAGGGGAACATGTTTTGAATCATGTAAATTCCTTCCTTGGTCTTTTTAACCTGGAAGGAGGTATAACAATACTCCCCACTACAGTAGTGAAAGAATCATTTCATACCTAATCTCAATAATCTATGACCATGTAGCTTTAGAATATAAGTAATTTTGCATATACCATTAAAGAACGTGCAGTAAGGAATCCTTATAAATGAGACGCAGGTGTTAGTCTGATGATTCAAAGGGACAAAGAATAGGCAGAAAAGGTGATGTATAGACAAAAGAAAGGATGGGGAGTAGGAGGGAGAATGAAGAAGAGATTTGAAAATGCTGTATGCTGCCTTTAGAGGCATCATCGTGAATCAAGGAATAGAAGGTACTATCAAATAACTGGGAAGGACCAGAAACATAGAGTCTACTAAGAGCCTTCACCAGCTATTAGAATAAAGAATGTGTCCTTCTACTTTGATCTTATCCCTGTAAACTGAGTTTTGGACACCTGTACTTCTTAAGTGTAAAAAAATGGAATGGTGCTGATACAGGCTACTTAACTTGTCATACTATGTGGTGACTGCTGCAGGAAAGTAACACAGATGCAAAGCTACTTTCCTTTTCAACACTCTGGTTCTCAGATTTACACTGTAGGCCATCAGACACAACTGTGTTGACAAGTGGTGTGGTCTACTACAGGTAGAAGAGCAATCTGTGAATGGGAAAATGGGAATATTCTGCCCAGTACTAGCCTGTATAGGTGCTGGATTTAGGCACTATAATGGGATCCACATTTTTTTTTCGTAATAAGAAACTTGGCATGTTAACATGAGAGCAGTATTGATCTTCCCTGTGGGATCTTGAAAGCTTTACAAACTCTCCCAAGATCCTGCCAATTACCAGGCCTTGGCCTAGATTTATAATTAATTTGGTGTGTGTTTTTCTGACTCTTTGGGAGATGAACTCTATCACAGATTCCTCTTTGGACCAAATAATAGCCCAGACCTTATTTAATACACTTATATATTCTATCTAGAAACTCATAATAAACAAACGCATTGTGATTGGAATTGCAAGACGAGTGGTATTTGTTTAAAACAGGAAAACATAGTTACAAAATGACAAAATAGCAAATACAAATGATAAATAGGGGATTATGAACTGAAAATCAAAAGCCTGCCCAGAAACCCCAGACTATACACCCTCCCCTGGTCTCCACACTAGGGAAGACATGGCCCACCTCCTGCTAAACCCCTTTAAGCCTGTCCAACAACCTGAAACTGCAACCCTACCACTGGGCTTCATATCCCAGCCTGTTAATTTGGAAGAAGTCTTTGACTTTAGCAGAGCCCAGGCAGGACCCAGGAACCCCAGGTAAGACACTGACCACCAGCAGCTAAGACTACTTAAAACATGCCCAATAACCCTAATCTGTACCCCCTCCCCTGGGCTCCATACTAGGACCCACAGCCCTGGCAGCCTCTCTAGAGGTCTGACTGGTACTCCAAAACCCAGATAAGATACCACCCAGCCTCCCCAAAACCCCTTTAATCCTTTCCAACAATTCCAAATGGCACACACACACACACACACACACACACACACACACACACCACCCCATACTCTAGGCTTCATAACCTGGTCTACAGCTTGGTAAGAAAACTTCTGCTTTACCAGAGGCCAAGCTGAACTTAGTGATCTGAAGCTAGAAGACCAGAGAGGAAAGAGAAATCAAGTAACAAAATATCCATCCAATGACAAATGCAGGAATCAACAAGACCTATAATCATCCCAAATCCAGATGCTAAATGCCAGTGTAAGAGCACAATCAAAAACAGAAAGGGCAATATGGCATTACCAGAGCCCAGGGTCCTACAGCAGCATAATCTAAACAATAAAACACAGCTGAAATGCAAGAAAACAGCCTTAAGATTACTTTTTGAAGATGATAGAGGTAATTAAAATGTCTTTTAAAGAAACTGAGAAAAAGACAAACAAAACTTGGAAGAAATCAATAAATCTCTAAAAGAAAACCAAGAAAAAGCAAAGAGATGAAGGAAACTGTTCAAGACCTGAAAATGGAAATAGAAGCAACAAAGAAAACACAAATGGAGTGGTTCCCGGAAATGGAAAATCTGGGCCAGCAAACAAGAACTACACATGAGAGCATCACCAACAGACTACAAGAGATGGTAGAGAGAATCCCAGGCATTGAAGACACGATAGAGGAAATAGACTCATCAGTCAAAGAAAATGTTAAACCTAAAAAATTTCTAATATCGAGGAAATCTGGGACACCATGAAAAGACAAAACCTCACAATAACAGAAATAGAAGAAGAAGAAACCCAGGTCAAAAACCCAGAGAATAAGTTTAACAAAATCACAGAAGAAAATTTTCCCAACCTAAAGAACAGGCATATAAAGGTACAAGAAGCTTGCAGAACACCAAATAGATTGGAACAGAACAGAATATACCCATGCCACATAGAAAACACTAAACATACAGAACAAAGAAGGAATAATAAAAGCAGCAAGAGATAAAGACCAAGTAATATGAATAATAGGCAGACCTATTAGAGTCACACCCAACTTCTCAACAGAAACCCTAAAATCCAGAAGGGTCTGTACTAATGCCAGTCCAGACTACTATACCCACCCAAACTGTCAATCACCATAGAGGGAGCAAACAAGATATTTTATGACAAAGTCAAATTTATACAACATCTAAGCACAAACCCAGCCATATAAAAAGTACTAGAAGAAAGACTCCAACCCCTGGAAGAACTAAACCCATTAAAACAGAGTCAATAGATAATCTCATACCAGCAATATCCAAAGAAGGTATTCCACATGATGTGGAATAATCCTCTTGTACACTGTAAAGATTTGTCACTTGAATTAGTTTAATAAAATGCTGATTAGCCAGGCAGGAAGTGTAGGTGGGGCGACCAAACTAATGATGAAGGGAAGGAGAAGGGAAGAGTGAGGAGTCACCAGCCAGATGCATGGGGATCAGAAGATGAATGTGCCATGCTGAAAAGGTACTGAAATGTGGCAGTGAGCAAATATGGAATATGGATTAACTTAAAATGTAATAGCTAGTTAGTAATAAGCCTGAGCTATTGACTGAGCTTTTATACTTAATATAAGCCTCTGTACAGTAATTTGGGAAGTGGCTGCCACGTATTTGCAAACAGGGACACACACACTACTACTACTACTACTACTACTACTACTACTACTACTACTATTATCACCACAATCAACACGATAACATGAATTAACAATCATTGGTCATTAATATCCCTCAATATCTATTGACTCAATTTGTCAATAAAAAGACACAGGCTAATAGAATGGCTATGAAAACAGAATCCATCATCCTGCTGCTTACAGAGAAACATACATCAAACTCAAAAATGGACATTATCTCAGACCAAAGGATTGGAAAAAGAATTTTCAATCAAATGGACCTAGGAAGCGAACTGGTGTAGCTTTCCTACTATCTAACAAAATAGACTCCCAACCAAAATTGATCAAAAGAGATGAAGAAGGGCATTTCATATTCATCAAAGGAAAAATCTACCAAGATGATTTCTCAATTCTGAACATCTGTGCCCCAAAAGTGAGGGTACCCACATTTGTAAAAGAAACATGAATAACAATTAAATCACACATAAAACTCAAGACAATAAGAGAGGGAGACTTTAACACCCTACTATCACCAATTGACAGTTATCCAAACAGAAACTAAACAGAGAAATAATGAAAAAAAAAAAAAACAGTTGTTATGACTCAAATGGACCTAAAAGAAATCTACAGAAAATTTACCCAAACACAAAACAATATACCTTCTCATCACTACATGGAACCTTTTCTAAATCTGACCATATTGCCAGTAGTCATTAAAAATATACAACAGATAGCAATTGATAATTCAGGTTTCAACCCACCAGATGAATATCTTTCTGATGGAGGAATCTCGGTAAGCAAGGCTTATGGGACCACAGACCTAGATAACCAGTTGCTTCTGTCTGTAATTTTTCTTAAGTGTCACTGCATTTCTTTCCTTAAAACAGCCATTTTGTCAATAAAAAGACACAGGCTAGTAGAATGGCTATGAAAACAGAATCCATCATTCTGCTGCTTACAAGAAACATACACCAAACTCAAAAATGGACATTAACTCAGACCAAAGGATTGGAAAAAGAATTTTCAATCAAATGGACCTAGGAAGCGAACTGGTGTAGCTTTCCTACTATCTAACAAAATAGACACCCAACCAAATATGGGGGTATTTTCCCCATAGCTTGTGTGTTTATCTTGTGAATATACTTCTTTTTTTGGCACACATATAGCTGTGGATGGTCAGGAAGATGATTTCTGCTTAATCTATAGAGTTCTGATATGTAGAAATAATACTAGGACATTTTTCATTACTCAGACTGACATGGAAAATGACAATATTTTCAGTTACAAAGTCAGGTTTTTCAAATCCAAAATAGAGTAGTTGCCCATGGAGACAAATTGCACAAGGACAATTTCCCAGGTGTCTGTTGAACCATAGTCAGGCTGATAACATTAAGATATAAACTCCCACTGGGTGGCATTGGTGCATACCTTTAATTCCAGCACTCGAGAGGCAGAGCCAGGAGGATTTCTGTGAGTTCAAGGCCAGCCTGGTCTACAGGTTAAGATCCAGGACAGGCAGCAAAACTACACAGAGAAACCCTGTCTCAGAAAAAAAACAAATTTTATATATATATATATATACTCATTGCAGCAATTGACTTTATGCACATACTCCTAACCTCATGGTTCAACCAACTACCTGTTTATTGTTTAAGTCCTGAATGTCAATGTCATTCACTGTCTGTCCTAACCACTCAGAGCTACATACCTGCTTTACTCACCATGCCTGGTCAGCGTGACTTCCCTAGCCTGAGAGAAACTGTGACTTAAAATGTGTCATTAGAATGGTGGTACCTTGTATATGTGAATTATCATTGTCCAGAGTTTGGCTGTTGAAAAAGGTCTGTGTAGAGAGATGGAGCAGTAGCTGTGTATGTGTAAAGATGTGTGTAAGAAGAGATATGTAGAAGAGAGATGTGTATATAGAGAGATGTGGAGCTATATAAAAAAGAGATGTAGCCAGGCAGTGGTGGCGCACGCCTTTAATCCCAGCACTCGGGAGGCAGAGGCAGGCAGATCTCTGCGAGATCAAGGCCAGCCTGGGCTACAGAGTGAGTTCCAGGAAAGGCTCAAAGCTACACAGAGATACCCTGTCTCAAAAAACCAAAAAAACCAAAAAAAAGAGATGAAAAGAGATGCAACTGTGCACAGAGATGTGTGGTTGTATAGAAGAGAGATATGTGGAGAGAAGGTACGTAGTTGTTGAGGAAAGATGTGTGGATAGAAAAGAGAACTATGTAGATGAGATACATAGATGTGCAGAAGAGGTGTGTGAAAAATATAGCTGTGTGGAGAATGTAGCTGTGTGGAGACAGATTTCCCGAAAGATTTTTTTTAAGATGAAGTAAAAGAGAAAATTACCATAAAAAAGCATGTATTTCCTGTTATTACCCCTCACATAGAAAAATTCTACCCCTCATCGCATTTATGGATTTTTTTTTCTTTTTGCATGTGCTGGAGGTGGTCTTGGAGCAGGCTCTCCCAAAGGCCACAGGTATTATATACTTGGTAACAATGCAAGTCTCAACAGATACAAAAAAATTGAAAAAACTCCCTGTATCTTATCGGACCACCATGAATTAATGCTGGATTCAATAACAACAGAAACAACAGAAAGCCTACAAACTCATGGAAATTGAACAACTCTCTGTTGAGTTACCATTGGGTCAACAAAGAAACAAAGAAGTTAAAGACTTCCTAGAATTCAATGAAAATGAATTTTCTACATACCCAAACATATGAGATACAGTGCTAAGAGGAAAGTTCATAGAACTAAGTACTTCATGAAGAATTCGGAGTGATCTCATACTAGTATCTTAACAGCACACCTGAAAGCTCTAGAACAAACACAAGAAACATGTCTAAGAGGTGTAGACAGCAGGAAATAATCAACTGAGAGCTGAAATAAATAAAATAGAAACATAGAGAACAATACAAAGGATCAATGAAACAAAGCACTGGTTCTTCAGGAAAACCAAGAAAATAGATAAACCCATATGCTAACTAAAAGGCAGAGAGAGAATATCCAAATCAACAAAATAAGAAAGGAAAAGGGGGATATAACAACAGACTCAAAGGGTATCCATAGAATCATCAAGTCATAGTTCTAAAACCTTTGCTCCAGAGAATTGGAAAAGCTAAAAAAATGGACAAATTTCTTACCAAAGTTAAATCAAGATCAGATAAACAATTTAAATAGACAGATAACAATTGAGGTAATAGAAGCATCATAATCTCCCAACCACAAAAAAAGTCCACAACAAGATGATTTTAAGGAATAATTGTGCCAGACTTTCAAAGAAGATCTAATAACAATACTCTTCAAATTATTGAACCAAATAGAAGCAGAAGGAAAAAGCAAAATTGCCAAACTCTTTCAACAAAGCCACAGTCACCTTGATACCCAAACCACATAAAGACTCAACAGCAAAAGAGCATTAAAGACCAATTTCATTCATGAACATGGATGCAAAAAATACTCAATAAAATACTGGCAAACAGAATCTAAGAACACATCAAAAAGATCATTCACCATGACTAGATAGGCTTCATTCCAGAATGCAGGGATGGTGCAACATACAAAAATCTGTCAATGTAATCCACCATATAAAAAACTGAAAGAAAAAAAAACATGATTATTTCATTAGATCCTGAAAAATCCATTGACAAAATCCAACACTCCTTTATGATAAAAGTCTTAGCAAGATCAGGGATACAAAGGACATACCTAAACATATTAAAGGGATAAAAAGAAAGATGATTACCAACATCAAATTAAATAGAGAGAAACTCAAAGCAATTCCACTAAAATTGTGAATTGTTGTTCATTCTCTCTGAACTTATTCAATATAGTACTTAAAAGTTCTAGATAGAACACTATAGCAAAGGAAATCAAGGGAACATAAACTACAAAGGAAGAAGTCAAAGTATCATTATTCGAAGATGATAAGATAAGCTACTCCAAAAATTCTACCAGGGAACTCCTACAACTGCTAAACACCTCTAGTCGTGTGGCTAGACACAAGATAGACTAAAAAAAAATCAAAAGCACTCCTACACACAAATGGTAAATGGACTGATAAAGAAATCAGAGAATCACTACCTTTACAATAGCCTCAAATAATATAAAATATTTTGGTGTAACTCTAACTAAGCAAGTGAAAGACTTGTGTGACAAGAACTTTAAATCACTGAAGATAGTGGAATAAAGAAGATATCAGAAGATGGAAAGACCTCCCATGCTCATGGATCAGTAAGGTTAACATAGCAAAAGTGACCATCTTTTCAAAAGCCATCTAAAGATTTAATACAATCACCCTTAAAATCCCAAAACAATTCTTTACATATTTTGAAAGAACAATATTCAATTTCATATGGAAAAAGAAAAGACCCAGGATAACTAAAACAATCCTGTACAATAAAAGAACTTCCAGAGATATTACTATCCCTAATTTCAAACTCTACTACAGAGCTATAGTTAAAAAACTGTGCAGTATTGGCATAAAAATAGACAGGTGGATCAATGGAATCACATCTAAGACCCAGATGCAAATTTAAACACTTATGGACACTTGATTTTTGACAAAGAAGCCAAAATTATACAATGGAAAAAAGAAAGCCTCTTCAACAAATGGTGCTGGTGCAACTGGATGTTGACATGTAGAAGAATGGAAATCGGTCTATATCTATCACCATGCACAAAACTCAAGTCCAAATGGATCAAAGACCTCAACATAAATCCAGATACACTGAACCTGTAGAAGAGAAATTGGAAAATAATCTCAAACACATTGTCACAGGAGACAATTTCCTGTACAGAACACCAATAGCATGGGCACTATTATCAACAAGTAACAAATGGGACCTCACAATAGTTTCTGTAAGGCAAAGGACACCATCAATAAAACAAAAGGGCACCCTACAGAATGGGAAAAGATCTTCATCAGCACCACATCCAACAGAGGGATGATTTCAAAAACATAAAAAGAACTCAAAAAGTAGATATCAACAAACCAAGTAATCTGATTTTAAAAATGGGGTGTAGGGAGCTGCGTGTAGCCACGCCTTACAGGTGGCGCTGGTTATCGCCTTCTGCCATCCCGAGGTGAGCGCTCCCAGGGGTAAACAATTATAGCAGAGGTTGTGGCTTGCTTATGCATGCTTGAGCCTATTGGGCAATGCCCACATGGCAATCTGGGGTTGGCTGCCCAGAGCCTATATAAGGCCGGGAGAGGCTTTGCACGGAGGATAATGGATGAATGGGATGGGAGATTTTAGAAGTCAGAAGATTGATTAAGGCCTGAATAAACTGCAAGAAGAAGAGCTCGGTGTTGTGTCCTCCTTGCTGGTCAAGGTGCGCGCGACAACTGGTGGCTTGTACGGAGGAACCCCTCACCAGTGAGCCCAGAACTTCTTGCAATCAGGGTATGGTATACCGGGAAATCCTCAGGTAAAGTGGGGAACCGCGTCCAAAGCGGGGAATAGTCCTCAGGTAAAGTGGGGACCCGCGTCTAGAGCGGGGATTACTCTTCTCTGTAATTAAAGAGAGAGCAGGATTCAAGAGGCCGCAGTAAAAGCGGAAAGAAAAAAAAAGAAAAGAAAAAGAGAAGGAAGGTGAAACTACTAATTTCTAGCTCAGAACAATTATGGGCGCTTCTTCGTCAATTTTTTTGGCTCTTAATAAGCTGCTCTTAAGACCGGTGTGGAAGCTAGGGAGAAGTTATTTTGAGGATCAGAGATGTAGTGAAGTGGTTGAAAAGGGACAAATTGCATTAGAAATCTTAAAAAGGGAGAGATCAGAAAAGGCCTTAACAGATAAAATGGAAAGTAAGAAGGGAGAAAAGATTAAGAGGTTGTACCCTGGTCTTTCAGAGCTTGAAAGTGAGCTTGAAAGCGACTTGTCAGAGTCGGAAAGGGCTGAATCTAGTGGATCTGAAGAGGTAAGACCAATTACAGAACAGGTAAAAAACGTTAGAGTTTATAAACGATAAAAGGAAAAGGACAGAAAACAACAGGAGAGGAAGGCTTGTGTTACACCGTACTATGAACCTGCTGCGCAGACACCCTGTGGGGGTAGTGCTGCAGTCACCTCCTTTAATCCGGAAGTATGGAGGGCAGTCAGAACTGAAATGTTATCAGCCTACCCGGTATTTCAGGATGACCAAGGTCAAAGATACCATGAGCCGTTAGACTTTAAGGTAATTAAGTCCCTGGCAGAGTCCGTACTTACATATGATATTACTGCTTCATTTACTGTAGCTCAGGTGGAGGCCTTGAATAGACATTGTATGACTCCTACTGACTGGAGTGGGCTTGCATGTGCTTGCTTGTCTCCAGGTCAATATCTAGATTGGAGGGCTTTTCTAATTGAATTTGCTAATGAGGAGGCAGTCGCCAATCTTGCTGCAGGTAATCCGGCATGGGATAGAGATATGCTGCTTGGGCAAGGTCGATTCGCTAACCAACAGACCGGCTATCCAGTTCAGGTTTATGAGCAAATTAACAAAATTGGAATAAAAGCCTGGAAAGCCCTTCCCAATAAGGGGGAAGTGAGTGGCAATCTTACTAAGATCCTTCAGGGTCCCATGGAGCCTTTTTCAGACTTCGTTGCTCGTATGGTTGAGGCTGCAGGCAGAATTTTTGGAGACCCTGATGCGGCTATGCCACTCATAAAGCAGTTAGTTTATGAACAATGTACAAAAGAATGTAGAACTGCTATAACTCCTTATAAATCAAAAGGCCTTGAAGTATGGATGAAGGTGTGTAGAGAGTTGGGTGGACCATTATCCAATACTGGATTGGCAGCAGCTGTCATCCAGCTAGCAAAAAAGGGAACCGGGAATACTAATTACGGAGCCTGCTTCAGGTGTGGAAAAACAGGTCATTTAAAGCGTAATTGCCCAGAAGGAGGTAGGAATACAGAAGCAGGAAGGGGACAACACCCTATGCAACCAGGGTTGTGCTCAAGGTGTGGAAAAGGAAAACATTGGGTAAATGAGTGCAGGTCAGTTAGAGACATCAGTGGGCAACCAATATCAGTAATGAGATCTGGGACTTATCCAAAAAACGGGCAGTGGGGCCCACGTCCCCAGGGCCCACAAATATATGGGGCAGTGGAGAGTTACAGCCAGGAATGGCAACCGGAACAGTGGCCAACCCTTCGTCATCCGAGGAACCACGGAGAGCCACTACCGGTTCAGCAGGATTGGACCTCCGCGCCACCTGTAAGGCGTGGCTACACGCAGCTCCCTACAATGGGGTAGTGATCTGAACAGAGAATTCTCAACAGAAGAATCTCAAATGACCAAGAAGTGCTTAAGGAGATGTTCAGCATCCTTATTTATCAGCGAAATGCAAATCAAAAGGATGCTGAGATTCCATCTTACACCTGCCAGCATGGCTAAGATAAAAAACACAAGTTGCAGGTCAGGAAGAGAAGATGTGGAGCAAGAGAAATACTCCTCCAGTGCTGGTGGGAGTGCAAACTTATACAGTCACTTTGGGAATCAGTGTGGCAATTTCTCAGAAAACTGGAAATCAATCTACCACAAGACCCAGCTATACCACTCTTGTGCATATACCCAATGAATACTCAATAATACCATAAGGACACTTGATCAACTATATTCATAGCAGCTTTATTTGTAACAACCAGAATCTGGAAACAACCTAGATGTCCCTTAAACAAGGAATGGATAAAGAAAATGTGGTACATTTATTCAATGGAGTATTACTCAACTGTTATAAATAAGGACCTCAGGAATTCTGAAGGCAAATGGATGAAACTAGAAAAACATCATCCTAAGTGAGGTAACACAAACTGAAAGACAAACAAAGTATGAACTCTCTCATAAGTGGATACTAGCTATAAAATAAAGGATAACTATGCTGCATTCCAGAGACCCAGAGAGACTTGGTAAAAAGAGGGATTCATGAGGAGAAGCCAGGGTCTCCTTAGAAAGGGAAAATAGAAGAGATTTCATGAGTGAACTGAGAGAAGGTGGATGTGGGAACATGAGCAATCAGATCGAGCTATGTAAGGGGAGTTTACTCAAACAGACTACTGGAAAAGGGAGGAGGCCATTTTGAGACCAGGTAAAAACCTGGTGCAAGACAATCTCCCAGAAATCTACAAGGATGATCCTAGCTAAGACTCCTGGCAATAGTGGATATGTAACCCAAACTGTCCATCTGCTGTAACCAGATTGGTGCCTAGTTCAATTGTCATCAGAGAGACTTCATCCAGCAGCTGGTGGAAACAGATGTAGACCCAGAGGCAAACATCAGAAGGAGTTCAGGGAATTCTCCTGAAGAATAGAAGAAAGGATTGTAGGAGCTAGAGGGGTCAGGGCACCACAAGAAAAATCCACAGAATCAACCAATCTGGGCTTATAGGGGCTCACAGAGGCTGAACCAACAACCAGTGAGCTTGCAAGGGGCTGACCTCGGCACTCTGCATACGTTACAGTTGTGTAGCTTGGTCCTCTTGTGGGACTTCTGAAAGTGGGAACTGTGACACTTTTACCAGCTTTTGGGACTCCGCTCCTCACACTAGATCATCTTTCCCAGCTTTCGTATTCGGGAAGGTGCTTAGTCTTACTGCAACTTGATGTGCCATGTTTTGTTGATACTCATGTTGAGACCTACCCTTTCCTAAACAGAAATGGAGAAGAAGTATTGGACTGGGGGCTAGGAACAGAGTGGTGGTTGGGGGTTGCTGGATGGAGAGGAGAGACGGGAAGCTGGAGCCAGGTTGTAAAATAATTAAAGTTGTTATAAATAAATAAATAAATAAATAAATAAATAAATAAATAAATAAATAAATAAATAAATAACTAGAAATCCAGAAAAAAAAGCAAAGTGAAAAGACAAAACAACATTTTAATTGACTAAGATAATGCATTGAAAAAAGAATATAATGCTGATAGTGGCATTTTGTCATTTCGTGCTATATTGAAATTCAGCCAACATTTAACTAAAAATGAAACTTATGCAAATAATGGGAGATAATTTGGAGGAACTTTGTGAAGCAATAGAATAGACAACGTTTTCTATGTGGAATACAATTAAAGTATTATCATGTTAGTTTGCATTGTATTACTGTGATACATACTGTGATCAAAAGGTAGCTTTGGGAGGAAAGGGTTTCTTTGGCTTACATGCCTTGATTAAGGTCCATCACTCATGAATGCCAAAGTAGAAACCCAAACAGGGCAGGAACCTGGAGGCAGGAATCTACCGGATCATGTCATGAAGAAAAGGTGTTCATTGGATTGCTCCCAAGTTTCACCTTCGGCTAAAGCAAGTGGTTTGAATGAGAAATGTCCCCCATGGCTCAGATATTTGAATACTTGGTCCCCAGTTGATGGCACTGTTTGAAGTTTTAGGAGGTGGGTTCTCATTGGAGGAAGTAGGTCACTGGAGGTAGACTTAAACACTTTAAAGACTATTGCCAGGTAGTCTCCCTGGTGTTGTGAGTAGCCGTCCAGTCATCCTTGTTCCACAACTAGTATTCTTCTATGAGTGGGAACCTACCATGTTTGTCTTTCTGAGTCTGGGTTACCTCACTCAGGAGGATTTTTTCTAGATCCCTCCATTTGCCTGCAAACCTCATGATGTCATTGTTTTTCTCTGCTGAGTACTATTCCATTGTATATATGTACCACAGTTTATTTATCCATTCTTCGGTTGAAGGGCATCTAGGTTGTTTCCAGGTTCTGACTATTACATAGGAGAATACTAGTTGTGGAACAAGGATGACTGGACGGCTACTCACAACACCAGGGAGGCTACCTGGAAAACAGGACCCCAAGAAAGACACGGGGATCGCCCAATGATGGAGAAATGGATGAGATCTACATGAACAGTCTGGATGTGAGTGGGGGTAATGAGGGGCGAGGGGCGAGGGAAAGAGAACTTGGGGGAGCGGGAGATCCCAACTGGATCAAGAACAGAGAGAAAACACAAGGAATGTTCATGGTAAATGAAGACCACATGAGAATAGGAAGGAGCAAAGTGCTAGAGAGGCCCACAGAAATCCACAAAGATGCCCCCATTACAATAGACTGCTGGCAATAGTCAAGAAATAGCCCGATCTGACCTACCCTGGTGATAGGATGGCCAAACACCTTAATTGTCATACTAGAAACCCCATCCAGTGACTGAGGGAACTAGATGCAGATATCCACGGTCAGGCCCCGGGTGGAGCTCCAGGATCCAATTGGCGAGAAGGAGGAGGGTTTATGTGAGCTAGAGTTATTGGGACCAGGGATGGATGGAATACAGGGACAAGTGGCCAAACGAATGGAAACACATGAACTGTGAACCAATGGCTGAGGGGCCCCCAACTGGATCAGGCCCTCTGAATGGGTGAGACAGTTGTTTTGGCTTGATCTGTTTAGGAGGCATCCAGGCAGTTGGACCGGGTCCTGTGCTCAGTGCATGAATTGGCTGTTTGAAACCTGGGGCTTAGCAGAGACGCTTGGCTCAGCCTGGGAGGAGGGGACTAGACCTGCCTGGGCTGAGTCCACCAGGTTGATCTCAATCCTCGGGGGAGTCTTTGCCTTGGAGGAGATGGAAATGGGGGGTGGGCCGGGGAGAGGGGGCGGGGTGGCAGGAGGGATAACAGGGGAATCTATGACTGATATGTAAAGTTGAATTATATTGTAAAATAAAATAAAATAAATTAAAAAAAAAGACTATTGCCATTTTCAGTTGGTTTTCTCTGCTTTTTGCTTTCATTTCAAGATATGAAGCCTCAACTCCTACTCTTAGTATCCAGTTCCTAACATCTGCTGCCTGTGTTCCACCATTTTAGACTCCAGTCCCCTGGAACCATAAGCCCCAACAAACTGAACTCTTTCTTCTGTAAGTTTGCCTCATACATAGTGTTTCCCCAGAGCAAAGAAAGGTAGCAGATACAACCACCCTCTAAGGGTGGCACCACCTATAGCGGGATGGGTTCTCCCATATCAATAATTATTCATGACAATATCCCCACACGCTTGCCTTCAGACAAATCTGAGGGAATCAAATCTTCAACTGAGGCTTCCTCTCCCTGATGATCCTGGTTTGCATTAAGCTGACAAAAAAACTACCAACACACGGGTTAAAAAGTTACTGTAATGTAAAAAAGTGGAAGGAATTTCTTTATGCTTCATAAAATGGATTAGCCATGTAACTAACTCAAACTCTAATAAGATAGTAGTAAATGACAATGAAATGTTTTTATTTTTAAATATAAATAAATGATAATATATTTGATTCATAGATGCTATGTGGCCCTTCTCAGCACTTCTGTTTGGTTTCCAACAATGAACAAGAAAGCAAAGTAGAGTAGAGTTAAAATTTGTATTTTAAATTTTCAAACCATTTAATAACACAATACAATCTCAATTAACGCTGAAATAATGAATGAGGTCGTCTATTAAATTTTGTTGCTGGAACTGTTTACTGTAATTTATTTTCCAATATAGCACAGCAAGAACTATGTTAATATATTTTTGAGAAATTAATAATTAAAGAAAAGCTTTGGCAACTAAGTTTTAATCAAGATTTAATTAATTACGTATGGCTCTTCTAAAGCGTTGATGGCCATCAGACTATAGATACTCTTCCTTTTGCCTAATGAAAAATACTTTTTTGCATTTCTCATTGTTTTCTCTAATGTAGATATTTTCTACAAATAATCATATATGTTCAAGTGTGTAAGTATCTTATACATCACCTATCTGCAAGTTACACTAATTACCATGTTCAAGGAAGGCACAGCACACAAATTCTAATTGTTTGTTTATCTGAAGGAAACTTTTATGATCATTTTTGAAATCCAGGAGGTTATGTTACAAACTTAGGTATAAAATTCACAAATGTTTTGAAAATTTGCATCTTGACATAGCTCTACGATAGAATTTCATTCAATACTAGTTCATGCTAAAGCATATGCATATATTTAATTAAAATGATCTTTAGGAGATAGAGATATGAAAATTATTCTGTAAAATCTTAGGTCTTGAAATGATAAGTACATACAATTCAATAATTAATGAAACTCATAAAATTCTGTTATTTTAAACTTGTCACTATTCATCTGTAGATGTTTCAATTAAACCTGATATGTATTGCAAAATATTGAAATGCAAGTCGTGAATACCATGCTTTTGAATATACTCATAAAATAGTTTGCCTTTACAAACCCCAAGTTGTCCGGATATTCCTAAGTATTCAGGAATTACTAGATATAATTAGAAATACTTGTGTATTCCCTGGTCTTCCTCCTCCCTCCCTCTTGTTTTTCCTTTCTTCCTTCCTCTCTCCATTTCTCTTTCCCTAATTTTTTAAATGTAAGTAAATATAACCACAGGGGAAAGAAAATTTTTATTTCATAATAGATAGACGTTTAGTTACAAAAATCAAAGTCAGAGGACATTAAGATTTCCCCATGGGTATTCTATTAGTGATGAAAAGGAAATGAATGGGCGAGCCTTCGGTCTTCCCACACATCTCCTTGATAGGCAGACACCTGGGATAAATGCAGAGCACTTCTGTCAATGATATGCTCACCATTTTCTCCCAAATGACCTTGAAGCTTAATGAAATTCACATGAAAGATTTTACTATGCACGTTTAAAGAAAGTAGTTAAAAAGATTTAGATAGCTTTATAAAATTGAATTTCGTTGTTTTTTTTTTTTTTTAAATCCTCTGTTCTTGGCTATTGAAAAAGTAAACTGCTGCAATTCAAAGCAGTTTACAAGCAACTTTCATGGTCTTTGTTGTCACCTGGCAACGTCCTGGAGATTGACAAGTAAAGCGTTGGTCTTTGAGGACCGATTTCTAAGGATGTTAAGAGCATGAACTCCATTCCTTTTAAATGCTTTCTCAAGCACGAGCTTCAAAACAGAGTCAACCATTAATCCAACCATTTTAATATAGAATGTCTCAGTGCATGACAATGGGAAACATTACAGAAATGTACATTAGAAAGTGTCCTGTTTTCATCTGACAAAAGTCTAGGTGCAGAGTCCTAGAACAATGAGGAGTGAGCAGTTCTCTTCTGCAATGTGTATCTATACACAGTCACTGGTCGTTAAGATAAAAGAAGTCCTAGATACCACAAACTGAGATTTAGAAGTCCAAATGACAGCTATTAAATTTAATAATGTTGCAGACCTTGTGTGGGCTTTCAGAGCAATTACAGGCTTTTTTTCTGTTTCCACACATTAATATGAAAGTATAGCTTTTGGGGGTTAGCGGAATCTTGAGGCAAATCAGTGTGTATAAAAACAGGCTTTTTTGTTTTGTTTTGTTTTGTTTTTTAGCTTTGCAACCTTCCGTGGTGGTTGCCTTCCTGTGGCACCAACTCCAGTTACTGTGTTCATCAAGAGATAAAACAATTCTGTATGAAACAAGATAATCACATTTATGCAGAAAGGAAAAGGTTGCAAGGAGACACTTGAACTTGGTTCTTTATCTTCCCCGAAAAAATAAACAAGTATAAATAAAAAGAAATGGGCACTTACATTCAAATATTATTTAATGCACAGTGTACAGCATCTTAACATATTTTCTTATGTAGTTAATGTACTAATAAAGACATAGGTGTTAAAATCCACCGTTTTACTTGATTTTAGAACTTATAGAATAGACATTACATAGTAAAATGAATTGAACAATGTTTCAACTTGAGGCACATGCACTTAAAAGTAGTGATACAGATGTGCTTAATTTAAAACTTGGTTTTTTAATTTGATTTTTTAATTTTTATACTGAAAGATATGCTTCGCACCAAAAAAAAGAATGTCACAAATTTATTAACTTTTTGAAGAAAACTGATACAAGAAGAAAACCGCAACTATCAAATAAGATAAAATGTTTTCAAATTATGTATTTGGTATCATCTATGATAGCGAATTTCGAATTTTCAAGAACACAAGCAATACTCAATTAAAAAATCAGCCGCTCTTTGGCCTCCATGGCAGAAGCAAGATGACGAAAGGAACGTCATCCTTTGGAAAGCGTTGCAATAAGACACACACCTTGTGCCGCCACTGTGGCTCCAAGGCCTCCTACCTTCGGAAGTCGACCTGTGGCAAATGTGGCTACCCGGCCAAGCGCAAGAGAAAGGATAACTGGTGTACGGAGGCTAAGAGAAAAAACACTACCTGGACTGGGCGGATGAGGCACCTGAAAATTGTCTATTCAAGATTGGACTGCTACTCACATCACCAGGGAGGCTACCTGGAAAACAGGACCCCAAGAAAGACACGGGGATTGCCCAATGACGGAGAAATGGATGAGATCTACATGAATAGCCTGGACATAAGTTGGGGAAATGAAGGGCGAGGGTCGAGGGAAAGAGAGCTTGGGGGAGTGGGAGACCCCAGCTGGATCAAGAACAGAGAGGGAGAACAAGGAATAGGAGACCTTGATAAATGAAGACCACATGAGAATAGGAAGAAGCAAAGTGCTAGAGAGCCCCACAGAAATCCACAAAGATAC
The DNA here is from genome assembly GCA_902168325.1 of Peromyscus nudipes. Taxonomy (NCBI): domain Eukaryota; kingdom Metazoa; phylum Chordata; class Mammalia; order Rodentia; family Cricetidae; genus Peromyscus; species Peromyscus nudipes. The sequence goes on from CABHPH010104385.1 coordinate 54,366, forward strand.
CCCCACAATAGACTGCTGGTAATGGTCGAGAGACAGCCCGAACTGACCCACTCTGGTGATGGGATGGCCAAACACCCTAATTGTTGTGCTAGAAACCCTATCCAATGACTGAGGGATCTGGAAGCAGAGATCCACGGCTAGGCCCCGGGTGGAGCTCCGGGAGTCCAGTTAGCGAGAAAGAGGAGGGTCTGTATGAGCGAGAATTGTTGAGACCAAGGTTGGATAAAGCATAGGGACAAACGGCCAAATGAATGCAAACACATGAACTATGAACCAATGACTGAGCGGCCCCCAACTGGATCAGGCCCTCTGAATGGGTAAGACAGTTGATTGCCTTGAACTGTTTGGGAGGCATCCAGGCAGTGGGACCGGGTCCTGTGCTCATTGCATGAGTTGACTGTTTGAAACCTGGGGCTTATGCAGGGTCGCTTGGCTGGGCCCAGGAGGAGGAGACAGGCCCTGCCTGGACTGAGTCTACCAGGTTGATCTCAGTCCTGGGGGAGGCTTTGCCCTGGAGGAGGTGGGAATAGGGGTTAGGCTCGGGGGAAGGGGAGGAGGGTGTGAGGGGGGAGAACAAGGGAATCCGTGGCTGATATGTAGAACTGAATGGTATTGTAAAATAAAAAAAAAATAGAAAAAAAAAAGTTTCAGACATGGATTCCGTGAAGGGACAACACCTAAACCCAAGAGAGCAGCTGTTGCAGCATCCAGTTCATCTTGAGGAATTTCAGTCAGTCAAAAAATAAATATTCTGGCCGGGCGGTGGTGGCACACGCCTTTAATCCCAGCACTCGGGAGGCAGAGGCAGGCGGATCTCTGTGAGTTCGAGGCCAGCCTGGGCTACCAAGTGAGTTTCAGGAAAGGAGCAAAGCTACAAAAAGCTCGAAAAACCAAAATAAATAAATAAATAAATAAATAAATAAATAAATAAATAAATATTCTGGTTTCAAAAAAATAAATAAAAATAAAAATAAATAAAAAATCAGCCAGACTTTTTCCAAAAAGAATGCATAGTCAATAAGCAAAAAAAGTCTTTAACATTACTAATAATTAAGAGAATTTATCACAAGATCAAATTGAGATAACACTCCACTTCCATGAAAATATCCAAAAGCAAATAAAAATGAGCATGTGACAATTGTTGATCATGATATGTGGAAACTGAAATTCTTATTCACTGTTGGTGAAAATGTAAACTGGTAAGAGTTGTTATGGGAAAGAGTATGTTGTTTCCCCATTAAAATATTCAAGAGAGAAATTTAATAGATAATTCTATAGTACACTCATTCTGACACTACCCATAGGTGCCAATAGAATGGAACAATTCAGATTCCCATAAGTGGAAATATGGACAAGAAAAATTGAGTATTTACAGACAAAGAAATTTGGTTCAGCCTTTTATAAAAACACCTTCTTGCCGGGCGGTGGTGGCACACGCCTTTAATCCCAGCACTCGGGAGGTAGATGCAGGCAGATCTCTGTGAGTTCAAGGCTAGCCTGGTCTACAAAGCGAGTTCCAGGAAAGGTGCAAAGCTACACAGAGAAATTCTGTCTCCAAAAACCCAAACAAACAAACAAACAAACAAACAAAAAACCAACCAAAAACCAAAAACCAATAATCACCTTCTTATCATATACTGTAACATCATTGATCCTGGACAACATCATGCTAAGTGAAATAATGCTGACATAAAATAGCAAATACATCACAATTGCATGCCTATGGGTTGCCAAGGACATTGAATGGTGGTTGCTATGAGCTTGTGAATGAGAGCCATGGAATACCATTCATAAATGAATAGAAAACTTTAGTATGCAAAGATGAGAAATGTCTAGAGACATAAGGAGGTAATAATTGCACAACAATATGAATATGCTCCATATTGTACCTTTGTATTTTGATTGTGTTAATAAACTACAAAAAAGGAGAAAATAAAATCTATTTTCTATATGTTTTATCACAGTTTTAAAATCATTTAACTCAGCTATATTTCAACTGGTCCACTTTAATTCATAACAGGAGCTCATACCTATTCACATATGTTCTGGTCCCAGGTACCAGGCCCCTTTACTTGTTCTCTCTGTGGGTTTTTGTGGACCAAGTGTTTGCATCACCATCAACAGCTTGCATTTAAATTTAGATCCAAGGTGTGGGCTTTTGTAGCTGAAAGAAAAGTCCACCTATGTGGATTTAGTGCCTACTTATTGGAGACACATTGGTGCTCCTAATTGGTGGGGACTTCGTTAGAAGGTGCTGTCTACAAGGGAATGGCCTTAGTCAGACATCTCATCTAGTTCCATTTTGGTCTTGAACTTTCCAGCCTATTGAATTATAGAATTATAGAATGAATGTAAGAATGAACATTTCTTACATGAATTATGGTATTTTTACTATAGCAACAAGAGTATATTATGATATAGTACAAAATAACATTGCACACCTCCTTCCTTCCCTTCATTACTCACAAACTTTGTATGTTCTGTGTCCTTGTACTAGGCCAAGAAAATAACTTAGCTAATAACTGAAAACTATATGGCTGTGTGAAATAAGAATCCGGTTGATATTCTTGCATTTACTTGGCTTGGTTTTTCTCATATGCCTTTCACAGATCTCAATACTTTAGCCTTAAAATTGGTTTAGCAGGAATAAATATCAGAAGCAATATTTGAAAGGTTATCTCAAAAGTGTGGGTTAATTTTGTCTTTTGACATGATATTGTACAGCTCTTGATATAGTTAACCTTAGTGTATCTGAGCCCTTTGATCAACAAAAGAGAACATTTGAAATTGGCTCCATTTATTGCTAAATAAAATATCACCAAATATAAGGAAGAAATGATGCTTAGAAAATATTTCCAAATGATAAATCATTTAAATTATATTTGACATCTTCTGCATCAAAAATAAGAAAGTTGAAATTAAATTGTTTTTAAAAATAAATACAGACATCTTCTTATATGTTAATACTAAGAATTTACATATTTTTTATTGTTTTAAATAAATTTAAATAATTTAAATAAATTAAAATTCTTTTAAATTATATTGGAAAATGAAAGCTTTTTAAGGCATCAGAGATAAAATATCCCTGACCTTCCAAGGTTTAAAATCAGCCTATCTCAAAATATTTAAGACACTAGTTTTTTATCCATTTCTACCGTGAATTTTTTCCCAGCGACACTAAGTAGGATTTTTCAAACACCAAGGCTGAAAGTCAAGTAGTCATTGAAAGCATGCCACCCCTCTTCCTGAGATGGCATTTCCACTGAATGTTGAGAATATGGGAAATGCACTTCTTTGTATTTTAGCATTATAAAAAATCCTTGTGTTTTTATTGAGCTGAGCCTCATCAAAATTTCTGGACTTAACAAGAATCTCTGACTCAACTAAGCTAGGTACACATGAACACACATGAACCTACATGGGTCTACACCAGGTCCCCTGCATATACACTACAGCTTTCAGTTTAGTACTTTATATGGGAACCCTGAATGTTTGAATGAGTGGGTTTCTGACTCTTGTGCCTGCTCTTGGGATCTTTTCCTTTTGTTGTGTTGCCTTGTCCAACTTCAATACGATGGTTTTTGCTTCATTTTACTATCTTTTATTTTGTCGTGTTTGGGTGTGAGCCCTTAGAAGCTTGTTATTTTCTAAGGAGAGACAGAAAGGGAGTAGATCAATAGTCGAGAGGGTGCCTGAACTGACCTACTCTGGAGATCAGATGGCTGAATACCCTGTCATCATAGAACCCTCATCCATTGACTGAAGGAGGCAGATGCACAGATCCACGGCTGGGTGCCAGGCAGAGCTCCAGGAGTCCAATTAATGAGAGAAAGAATGGATTCTATGAGCAAGAGACATCGAGATCATGATGGGAAAATGTACAGAGAACACCAGCCAAACCAATGGAAATGTATGAACTGTGGACCAATAGCTGAGGAGCCCCCATGGAACTAGACTAGGCTCTCTGGATAAGCAAGACAGTTGTTTATCTTGAACTGTTTAGGGGGTCCCCAGGCAGTGTAATTGGGACCTGTCCCTAGTACATAAGCTGGCTTTTTGGAGCCAATTGCCTATAGTGGGACACTTTGCTCAGCCTGGATGCAGGGAGGATGGGCCTGGACCTGCCTCAACTGATTGTACCAGGCTCTGCTGACCTTGGTCATGGGAGACCTTGCCTTGGAGGAGGTGGGAATGGGGGGTTGGTTGGTTGGGAGGGGAGGCTGAGGAGGGACTGGAGGAGAGAGGAGAGGGGAATCTGTTGTTGGTATATAAAATGAATAGAAAATCTTTTAATAACAAAAAAATGAAAAAAAAAGACTTGGTTGAAAGATTTTTATAGAAACAAAACAAAAAGAAAGAAAGAAAGAAAGAAAGAAAGAAAGAAAGAAAGAAAGAAAAAGAAAGAAAGAAGAAAGGGAGTAGATCTGGAGAAGAGGTGGTTTGAAGTGAGGAACTGGTAGGAGTAAGCTAAGAAGGAGGGGTAAACTATAATCAGGATATATTGCATGAGAAAACAATCTATTTCAAATAAAATGGGAAACAAAGGTAAGAAAAAATTGGATTTAAAAGGTACATTTCATTCCTATCTATTTTCTCACTTTCTACATATTCAATCTATCACTTTCATAGACCCTTCTGAAATTAAAAGTGCTATCTGAATTAGTCTCCTATCACAAATGTTATATAATGAAAAATTAAGTATATAAACGTCATGTATGCTATTTACTGATTATGACTTAAATTACTTTTCCTCTCTAATGCAAACGTTCTATATAACAGTAAATTTTACCTGGCATTATCAACTTTAAACTAAGTAGTCATTGATTAATTTAGAATGTAGATGAATTTTTTCTTTTAAAAACATTTAAATTCTAAACCAAAACAGTTGTAAATTAATGATGAATAAAGCCTTACTGCTCTAGGATGCCAACATGCTGTGAATTTTTAATTTTCATGATTTCTAATTATCAAAACATATGCAGAGAATAAATTTAAGTTTTATAATAAAGCAATGTGTGTTGTTTTTATAGAAATGACAAAATAAGTTAAAAACATCAGGGCTTTTTATAGTAGTGATTAAAAACTATAATTTTATTAAAAATACTGTTGTATTTTATTAATCATATCATAATATAATTGTTCCATGTCCACTATTTCTTCCAAGACCCTTACAAATTGTTTTGATTGACATTTTCCATAGAACTATTCACTTTGGGGCAACTAATGTGTGTTCAGGCACTCCACTACAGCTGAACAAAGTATTGAAAATCCTCCCCATGGGATTTAAATTCTAATGATATAGAAAATTTATCCCATATGTGTCTCAGGTGCATGCAGTTATAAGTTGTTCTATACTCTGTTGGAAAAATATAGTCATGAGAATAAGGTTGATTCAAAATCAAACAAGGAGGTGTTTGCCGTCAAACCATGTTACTGTGCAGAGACTGAAGACAATAAAGAGGGACTCTAGCTGGAGAGATGAAGATAGGGGGTGTAATCTAAACAGATGGATTAACATTTATAATGGTTCAAGAGGAATAAATTTTAATACCGAATCAAATGAGCTCAGCTTGTGAAATAGGAAGGAAGGGAGAAACTGTTGAGTGTAAATTATATAGACACCATGAAGACTTTGGAGGAGTTCATTCCAGAGCTCCTGTCCACAATATTGAGAGAAGCCACATTTGGCATAAGGATTTCTGCTTTCACACACACGGAGACCTCTCTGGAAACTTTCTTGGATATCTCTAACCTTGATCTTCTTAACAGCAAAAAGACTGCCCTTCTTTTGGGCTCCCTTGAAATACAATTGAAAAAACTTATTGAAAATCTCTCTGGACCGTGCCCCAAAGTCATTCAAGACTTAATAAAACTGAAGGAAGGGAAAAAAAAAAAAAACCTGAAACTGGTTGTGGTGGTTAGTACAGCATGAGGAGACTGTTCACAGCTCTAGGTGAAATGTGCACAGGAATGGAGGATAGGTTGTCTTTGCTACATAATCTGCAAGGATGTCACAAAAGATACATTGTAATAGGGAAGTTTGAAAAAAAAAGTAAAAAAAAGGGCTGAAGACAATGAGGCGATAAAACATGCTAAATATTAAGGTTATATATGTAAGTGATTTACATAGTCATTTTCTAACGTACAAAAGGTCACCCTTAGCCCCAAAATACAGTAATTGCTGTGTCTAGTACAGTAGTCAGCATGGTTCCTTTTATATTTGACCTCTAGTTTCTACATGTATAAACTAGATAATTACACATACAGCAAGTAAGGCTAGATGTTGACAATGTGTATGTACACCTACATGCAAGTAAATAGGTCACTGTTTAAGAACTAGTGACTCTAGGTAAGTGGTGATGCCTTTAGTATTTTTTAAATGGTTAAATTTTTGAACTAAATGAAATTATAACTCATGGTATCTCGTATTTAAAATTTAAGAAGATAGAATTTCTTGACTTGGAAATGAGGATTGCCTGCTTTCCCTGTTGTCTGCCTGACTTAGTTTTGACAACGTAGACACAACAGTACAAATCTGTAGACAAATGCCCTAAACTTGATGTATCATGTAGAATGCTAAGAATCAGCATTCTGAGCATGTTGATGTTCTCAGCAGATATGATGCATCCATCTACATTTCTGTCTCTCCATGCTTCCTGCTTCTTAACAAGACTTCCTTCTCTCTTATTATTTTTCCATTTCTTGATGGATATGCCAAGATGGATTTTTGCCAAGAAAATAGGAACTGAATATTATTAAATAAGCTTAACCTGGTTGGGTGCAGCTGTATACTCTTTTTTAAGAGTAAATTTTGGAGTTTCTCAAAATTCCCTCTCAATACATTAAGCTAGTCTTTAATATCTTGCAGTGTTTAATAAATACAATGAATCGCAACCAATAAAATGCTGTATTCTATATGTATTTGTGATAGTAGTTCACACACTGCACATTTTAAAAATGTACTTGAATCAGACTGTATGTACAGTCATAAACACAATCATTGATGGCGACCAGGGGTAGACTTTTTGAATCAATTTTCCATATGTAGCCCATACTAGTCCAGACCTTGTGATCATTGGCCGACCTTAGTCCTGAGATTGCAGGTGTGCACCACCATGGTCAGTGCTAATATTCATGGATGCCATTCAATCACTTTTCAAGATAACAAAATAATAACTATCGAATTTCTTTTCCAATTAACATGATTTTCAGTGACAAATATGTGTTCGAGGTTATTATAGCAACATTATGTGCAATTCAGCTCCCAATAAACATCTGTCTTTTGGGATATTACTGAGTAGAAGCACACTGAGGGCAAATGTGATGAAAGATAAAATTCACATGGGGAAAAAAACTATTACAGCTGCAGTCCAGGAGATGTGCGTATGAGTCTAGGATAAACACAGGAGAGGAGCCACTGACCTCCAACTCTTCCCATCTATCCATCTATCTATCTATCCACCTATCTATCTACCTGTCTGTTCGTCTGTCTGTCTGTCTGTCTATCTATCTATCTACCCATCCATCTATAGTATCTATTTAATTTTTTATATATCTATATAATACATATGAATACTTTTAGATATAGATTCATATAAACCTGTATCTAAAATTCTAACCCCATAGTCAGTTAGCCATCTAACATGTTAAGAGTCTGGTTATCTTTTGATCACATAGCAAATGTATGCTGTTCCAACTTGGGGGACTTAAAATGGTATACGGCCCATGCTAATTTCGAGTAAAGATATCACTATGTTATGGCAGACATGGTCTCAGAAAATGACAATCATTCATGTTCATCACTCAGGTACACTGAGCCACTGCAACTGTTCTTCCTTGATGATATCTATGTGATGCCATTTAGTAGAAACATACTAACTATCTGTGGCCCCTTGTCCCAGACAGCTGGTGCTTCCTAAGTGAGGAAGGACCTGGGAGTGCAGACGTAGTCACTCTACTTTGCAAATGACAACTGCGTGTTAGGGAAGAAAGCAACTGTAGTATGCAGAAAGGATGAGCTTTCTTTTCCTTCTCCCACATCAGTCTCCACCTGTTCCTCAGCTGACCTCTGGGGGGCTTACTTGGGATGTCAACGAGACTGCAAAGTAGAAAAAAAAAAAACCTAGGTCCTTAAAGGGTATTTGTACATTAATAGGGAAATTCTAAGCAAATATTGAAAACAACCAATGAATAAATATCTAACCAGAAATTCTCAGAAAGTTGGGAGAAATAACTGGGCATAATATAAAACAAATACACACATAGGTTAGAATAGATACATACCATAAAAAAATCATTGTAAGCAATCTAGTATTAAACGGGAGTACAAGAGTATTTATTTAAAAAAAAAAATGCTAGAGCTTCCCAGGGCAAAACGCTGAGGAAAGGAATCCCGCTTCCAAATCCGGGAGGCAAAATTTGCATCCCATCCTTTGGGATGGTGCCTAGTTTACTGACTGCTTATTTATCATGATGCGGTCTAGATTTATTTCATTTTGATCCCCCCTCCCTTCTCTTTTTGGGAACCCTGTAAAGATTTTTTTTTTTTTTTTTTTTTTTTTTTTTTTTTGCCGGAAAAGCCGCCAGGCAGTGGAGTATTCCACGGGAATGGAAGGATTTCCTTGAGCCAAAAATGGGCTTCTTGGTGGAGAATAGCTTTCAGACTGTAGAGGGTGGGGGTGGGCGGCTGCCTCTAAGGTCACCATCTCTTCCGCAGGTTTGGGAAAAGGTTAGGTTGTGACTGAAAAACCGTGGCACCTGCGGTCAATTGCCATTTAAGAGCTCAGTTTGGAGGCCAACGGTAGCCCAAAGACATTGCACTCCAGATCAGATCTTGTAGGTCGGTTTGGAGTGGAAGGTAGGCGTCCCAAGCCCGTCGCCCCAGCGATGGGTGCTGCACCTGAGGGTGGAAAGCACCTTTCCCGAGAGTAGGAGGAGACGCAGGCAGGGGAATGAGGAAGCCTAACATACACTTGAACCACCATTTACAAAAATGACAACTGGCATCGCCGGAGGTTAAACTCCCTTTTGGGAATGGGAGCGTCCCCCTGGGGTTTGCAGAAGCCCTGGAGGAGGAGGCTGGCAGCCCAGCCGCTGGACACTGAGCCCCTTCTCTGGCGGGGTGCTGGAGCCGGTGCATCTGCTGCACTCACAAGAGGCAGCCACGGTTCAAGCGCATCCACCGCCAGGGCGGAGAGTCTCTGCGCAGCAATCACCAGCTTCTCCCTCTTGGAGGGTGGTGGAGCCGCGCGCAGCACTGTCCCGGGGAACCCGAAGAGATGTCCCCTCACCTCCACTGACACTCGTCGCCTCCTCCACAGCAAGCAGAGCCCCCTGGGTGTCCTCTCCCTGTTGGTGCCCCGCCCTCCCAGGGCGCCTGGGTCCCCGCGCCCCCACGCGGGGGGG
>CABHPH010104386.1:0-10410 GCA_902168325.1 Peromyscus nudipes
ACAGGATCTCACCCTGCAATCCTGGCTTGCCTGGAACTCGCTATGTATTTCAGAGAGATCCTCTGCCTCCTGATTGTTGGGGGTCAAAAATCTGCCCCACCACATCTGGAAGTTTGTTTCTCTTTGATGCATTCTACAAGGGAAGCTCCCACGTTTTGAGTGTTGCCACAGCTGCAAGCATAGATTGCCATCTAGGTTAATTTTAGTAAAACAGTATTGAGGTTTTGCTTCAGATAAAGAAATTAGAGTCCATTAAGCCTCAGAGGTTTACAGATAGAATCAGTGATTGGATAATTTTTCTAAGAATCTTTTATTTATTCTTTGATGATTGGATAATTTTTTCTAAGAATCTTTTATTTATTCTTTGACAGTTTCATATATGTATACAATGTTATCTTGATCATATGCGTCCCCAGTTTATCCTTCACACTCCCCTGGACCCCTTCAGATGCCCTCTTCCTCCTTCATGTTGCCCCCACACCCCACCCACTGAGTCCAATTAGTACTGCCTGCTGGAATGTTGACTGATGTCGGCTTGATTTTGTGCAGGTCTTGTCTGACAGAACAATATTTAGAACTGGAAAATATCTTTGAGTAGTGATTCTTTTGGCACACAGAGGCAGCGGTTAAAGTTATTATTGACTTCATGATCTGTCGAACAATCTGTCTTAACCATCTCCATTCCCAGACTGAATTTACCTTTTTTTTTTCACAGTTGCAAAAATTCTTCTTTCGGTGAAAGTGTATGAGAGGTTAGGCAGATGCCAACAGTGGAATCCAAATCTATTGTCTTTCCATTGTAGTCTCCTGACTTCAGAATTACTGTGCTGGCCCAGGGAGCCGCCTCAATAGATAAAGGCACACCCGAGCCTGAAGACCTGTGTTTAATTCCTGGACCCACATGGTGGAAGGAGAGAATCTACTCTGGCTCCAGCAAATTGTCTTGTAATTTCCACACACGTGCCAGGGCATGTGGGTCCTCCTCCTCCCCCAGTAAATTAAAAGATGATTAAGAAATTAGAAGGGCCGGGCGTTGGTGGCACACGCCTTTAATCCCAGCACTCGGGAGGCAGAGCCAGGCGGATCTCTGTGAGTTGAGGCCAGCCTGGGCTACCAAGTGAGATCCAGGAAAAGGCTCAAAGCTACACAGAGAAACCCTGTCTCGAAAAACCAAAAAAAAAAAAAAAAAAAGAAAAGAAAAGAAAAGAAATTAGAAATGTTACTGTGGAAAGTTCCTTTCTCTTTTACAATGATTTTAAAATTAGGTGTTATTGCAGAGAGAAATTTTTTGACCGTAGAAGTAAAATGATAGGTCACAGATACAGCCTCTGCTTCTTGACTGCTTGTCCGTTCCTCTCTTCTCCTGTGTGGGAAAGTGTGAAAAGGGAAATAGAATGTGTAGACTAAGAATAAAAGGAGTGGGCTAGGGGACGCGGAGCTGCTTCAGCAATCTGCCTTTCTGAAGTTGATGCTGTGTCATCTGAGTTGTTCCAGGAACTTGTGCGTCTTCTGCCACATTCTGTGTGCTTCTCCGTTATTTTCCTTAACCTTCACAGCATTCCTGTAGGGGTGATTCTGTTGCTATTCTTATTTTGCACTTGAGGATGTGGAGTCCTGGAAAAGTTAAGGGATTTGCCTGAAGTCACATAACTAATCTGTCATGGAGTAGAAGTACCAAATCCAGGTGACGGTCAGACTCTGGTACATGATCTTGACCCCGAGATTTATTTATGGGACTAGGAAATTGTTTACTTCCATTACTTTGGTATACGTTCTTATTAATCACGGTTTTTATTGTCAGACTTCTGTTCTATTGCTAGGTGTCTGGCTTTCTATGAATGAGATTGTTTCCATACTTAACTATAAATACTTTTTATTTGTATGTGTGTGCCAGGGAAACACAGCTTCTTGCAGAAGCCGGAGAAGGGTGTAAGATCCCTTGGAGCTGGAGTTACAGGCATTTGTAAACTGCCTAATGTGGGGGCTAGAAATCCACCTTAGTTCCTCTGGAAGAGCAGCAAGTGCTCTTAACTTGTTGCGCCATCTCTCCAGCCCCTGAGTATTGATTTTATTGTTTCTGTTGCAGTGACGTTATCTGACGTAAAGAAGAAAGCAGAATGTCCTCAGTGTCATCGGAATACACTATTGGTGGGGTGAAGATTAACTTTCCTTGTAAAGCTTATCCAGCACAGCTTGCTATGATGAGTTCTGTAAGTATTTTACATCAGTTAAGTCTTTATTAAGATGCTATAGCTTATGATTCCAACTATACATTGAATTTGTAACTATTCTCAGGTACAAAGTGAAGGCTAATATTTGCTGGATTCATTTGGAAGAGCAACTACTTTTAGGAAAGTAATTCCATAACTCCTAAGCAGTGTATGTTTGGTTAGGATATAAAGAAGAACACCTGAAAAACACTCTCAGCTCCTTTGATGTGTGTGTGTGTGTGTGTGTGTGTGTGTGTGTGTGTGTGTGAGAGAGAGAGAGAGAGAGAGAGAGAAGAATGTATCTATATTGAGTATCCTCAGTCATTCTCTACCTTTTTCTTTTGAGGCATAGTCTCAGATGCATCTGGAACTTGTGTTTTCGTTGTTGTTTTTGGCTAGGCTGGCAGTCTGCAAGCCCTCTATCTCCTCTTATCTCTGCCCACGGTAGTGCTGGGTGTATGGGTGTGTGTACCTCAAACATAGCTTGTTATATGCCTTCTAGGGATCCAGACTCTGGTCCACACACTTGTACAGCTGACGGTCTTTAAACCCAGCAAATTTTGATGAATGGTTCTAAGACCCACCTTGGATAACAAAATCTGTAGATGTGCAATTCCTTATGTAAAATGGTGCACTATTTGTATATATTCTACAAGTAAGTTTCCCATAGACTTTTAGATCATCTCTAGATTGTTTACCATGCTTGATATAAATGCTATGTAAATAATTGTGATATTCACAACTATGTATTAGATATTTAGGGAATAATAAAGCCTGCATGTTTAGTACAGATACAATTTTTGTTTTTCTGGATAATTCCAAAAGTACTTATCCTTAACAATGTAGAGTATTTTATATATGTTTAAACTTTGTGAATGAAATATTGTACTTTTTTTTTTTTTTTTTTTTTTTTGGTTTTTCGAAACAGGGTTTCTCTTTCCTGGAACTCACTCTGTAGCCCAGGCTGGCCTCGAACTCACATCACAGAGATCCGCCTGGCTCTGCCTCCCAAGTGCTGGGATTAAAGGCGTGCGCCACCACCTCCCGGCCATTTTTTTTTTTTTTGTAGATTTTTTTTTTTTTTTATGATTGTGATAGATCAACATGACAACCTAGAATCATCCAGGGAAAGAATCTTAATCAAGAATTGTCTATCTTGGGTTTGTGGGCATGTCTGTAAGAGATTATCTTTTTTTTTCTGTGTGTGTGTGTGTGTGTGTGTCAGTAGTTTGCCTGCATGTATATACGTGCACCATGTACATGCCTGGTGTTTGAGGTGGCCAGAAAAAGGGATTGGATACCTGGAAATGGAGTTACATATGGTTGTGAGCTTCCATGCTGTGTGCTGGGAATTCAACGCAGGCCCTCTGTAAGAACAGCTGGAGTTCTTAATTGACAAGCCATCTCTCCCGCCCCTGTAGGGGATTGTCTTAACTGATGTGAGAAGACCCAGGCCACAGTGGGCAGCACCATTCCTTAGACAGGGGTCCTGAACTGTGAAGGGTAGGGAACTAGACCTGAGCACAAGGAAACGAATATGTGCATTCATTTCTCCGCCCTTGACTATGGATGTAAGCCCTTGCCGTGGTGACTTCCCTGTTCTGATGGACTGTAACCTGGAGTTGTACATAGAATATAAATTCCTTTCCCCCATGTTGTTTTCTGTCAAAGTATTATATCACAGCCACAGAAATGAAGGTAGAATAGTGGTGGTAGGGATGATCACAGAGCTTCATGATGCTAGGCAAGTACTCTTCTACTGAGCTCTATCCCTAACAATTGTTTGATTGTTTTTGTTTTCGTTGGAACATTATATTTAAGATATGTCCTCATTGGTTGTTAAATCATTTGAATTCCAGTATGGCATTTTATTGTATGGCTAGCATAATCTGTCCATTTTCCGGCTGGTGGTATTTAGGTTGCTCATAATCTCTTGGAATTAGCAAAAAATGCTACTATGAACTGTCTTACACCTATTTCTTGTGTTCACTTAGGGAGGGTTTAGGGTATGTACTTAGTGATGGACTTAGTGGACTTGGACATCTTCATTTTACATTTTTGGGTTTTTTTTCTAACAGTTCTTTATTGATTCTTTGGGAATTTCACATCATGCACCCCAATCCCCCTTCCCCCTCCAGCATCCCCCCAAAAGGACCCCCCCAAAATCAATCCAAAACAAAAACAAAAACCCCTGCCTCACTCTTTCCAACACTTCTTCATTCATCCTTGTTGCACTGAGAGCTGTGGTGTGTCATGCAGTATACCCTGTTGTCCAGTCAGCCCCACTGACAAAGTGCTCATTGTAATGAGTCTTCTAGTTCAAAGCCTCTGGTGCACAGTCATCACTGCACTCTCGGATATCTTGCTGTTGCCCCAACTTATGGAGATCCTGCAATTTTCATTCCAAAGGACCAGTCCCTTCATGCATTCCTACAGGTCATAGATGGAGGAGACGTTAGGGTTATAACAATTAGTCTTTCCATTAGTGGTATTGCTCATTAAGTTTTTTTCTCATACCTATACATAGGTATTACGGTCCTTTTTTTTCTTTGTTTTTTTAGATTACTTTTATGTGTATGAATGTTTTGCCTGCAGGTATGTGTGTGTACCTCATGTGTGTACTTCATGGCCTGAGGAGGCCAGAATAGGGCATTGGATCTCCTGGAACTGGAGTTAGAGGCAGTTGTAAGCTGCCGCATGTGTATGGGAATTGAACCTGGATCTTCTGCAAGAGCAACAACTGCTCCTAACCGCTGAGCCACCTCTCCAGCACATATTACAGTTTTATAGAAACCATTTGTGGCTGTATAATTAGATATAAGTTGCTTATTTAATTTTTTTTTTTTTTGTGTGTGTGTGTGTGTTTTTCAGAGCTGAAGGCCGAACCCAGGGCCTTGGGCTTGCTAGGCAAGCGCTCTACCCCTGAGCTAAATCCCCAACCCCTTTTTTTGTGTTTGATGTACTCGTAAAACCAGCAGACTGTTAGGGAGAATCTAAAGGAGTAAAGTCTAGGTTAACAAAATTCTGGTTCTTCCTTATGCTCTTACTCTCTCCTGGAGTGCTTCTTCACTCTTTCTTCTGTGCTGTTCTGTTCATGTTCCTGTTCGATGGAGAGAGAGCTGATGAGTAATCGATTATTGTTTTCTTTTTTTAAAATTGATTTCTTTGTCCACAGATTGTCAGAGGACTAAATAGTAGTCAACATTGTTTGTTGGAGAGTCCCACAGGAAGTGGAAAAAGTTTAGCCTTACTTTGTTCTGCATTAGCATGGCAACAGTCTCATATTGGTAAGTAGTTCTCATAAAAAATTATTGTGTTTATGTTGTGTGTGCCTATATGCGTGGGCACATGTGCTATGGTATAGACGTCAGAGGACAAGTTGCAGGAATCACTTCTCTCCTTCCACCGTATGGGTCTGGCGTACTGAACTCTGGTCATCAGGCTCAGTGACAAGTGTGCCTTTACCTGCTGAACAATTAGACCAGCCCCAGGTAATATAGTACACTGTATCTAGACAGGTTCAAACATTGTTCTAACAGATTTAAATAATCTCTGTCAAGACATTTCTTCAAGATGTATCACCTGTGCCAGGCATGGTGGTGCACATATATAATTCCAGCATTTAGGAGCCAAAGGCAAGAAGATTGCTGTAGGTTCAAGGCCAGTCTGGTCTATATACAAGTTTCAGGCCAGCCAAGGCTACACAGCAACCCCGGCCCAAAATAAAACAAAACGTTATAAGTCTTCTGAAAGAAGTTGAATACATCAAAATTAATTTTTAAATAATATTAACACAATTTAGTCCTTCTACTTGGTCATGCAGAGTGTATGTGAATATTTTAGATGTTTATAGAGTTCTTATGAAAATGACGAGATGATAATTTGTATCTAAGAAATAGGAGATAGATCTCTGATGGTGCTGATGCGTATACTAATTGCTTGAATATATCCTTGAATATATTTGCTTATCTGACTTTTTGTTATTTTATGTGCATTTGTGTGATGGTGTCAGATTCCCTGAAACTGGAGTTACAGACAGTTGTGGGCTGCCATGTGGGTGCTGGGAATTGAACCCCAGTCCTCTGAAAGGCAGCCAGTGCTCTTAACTGCTGAGCCATCTCTCCAGCCCCCTTATCTGACTTTTATAACATTAAAATATGGACTATATGAAGAAGAAAATATATAAAACTGGAGTAGTGGTACATGCCAGTAAGCCTGGTACTTCGGAGGTTGAAGAGGAGGACAGTGAGTTAAAGGCCAGCCTGGGCTACAACCCACAGAACCAGGGAGGCTATATGGCATGGGGGACCCTAGGATGACTGTGGCTTAGAATAAGTTTTGGTTTTACTCAAAATAAATAAATAAAAAATAAACAAACAAACAAAAAAAGGCTAGCCTGGGCTACATCACAAGACCCCCCAGCTCTAAATAAATGAGTAAACAACAGATACTTGTTGCTCTACCTGTTTGAATACCAGATAAATAGACGCCTATTATAATCACGATTGCATGAATTTCTGTGATGTCCCATTACGTTAATTGTTGCCAGAGCTGCACAGTGAGACCTTGTCTCAAAAAATAAATTTGGTTAGGATTGTGCACGCGCCCCTGCATCCCTAGCACTCGGGGAGCTGAGGCCAGAGAGTCAGGAGCTTAAAGGAAGCCTGGGATCTGTCTTAAAAAACCAAACTCGAGTCCTGGGCGAGTGGTGTAGTTCAGTGATACAGCACTTTCCTAGGAGGTGCAAGGGCCAGGATTCAGTACTTAGAACTTCCAGAAAATAAGTAAAAATGTATACACCCATATAACAAAAGATACTGGGGTACTGGCTCCCATTGCATCCTTTCCAACAGCGAGTCCTGGACTTAAATGTAAATTCCTACAGGTCATCTTGAATTACTGTTTCTTTTTGTAAAAACTGGGTTTCGAGGTAAAATCTATTTGTAATTGTTCCATGTATTTGCTGATAAGCTTCTGTATGATTGACATCATCTGGGTAAACACAAAATTGCTATTAATACTTACTTGATGAAAGACTTTAATTTTTTTAAGATTTATTTTTATTTTCAATTATGTATGTATGGGTTTATGTAAGGTGCTGACAGAGGGCAGAAGAGAGTGTTAGAGGACCTGGAGCTAGAGTGACAGGGTTGTGGAGTTCCCCGCGGTTATGCTGAAAACTGAACTTGGGTTCTCTGGGGGAGCAGGAAGTGCTCTTAACTTCGGTCATCTCTCCAGCCCCAAGACTTTGTAATCTTAATAACATCTGAAATATAGTATTGAATATTTTTCAGGTATATAAAATAGATAAGTCTGACCTAAAGTATTAGAAGAATGTGAAGTTATGTGTGTGTATATGTGTATAGATGCATTAATAAAGGAAATGTTTGGGCTGACAAGATGGCTCAGTGTTAAAGGCTGACCTCTAAGCCTGGTGACCTGATTTCAATCCCTAGAACCCACCTGGTGGAAAGAGAGAACTGACTGCTGCAAGTTCTCTTCTGACCTCCACATGCACTCCGTAAACATACATAAACAAATGTAATAAGAAAGAAATGTTTATGTTACTGGTAGAATGTGGTAACGAGGGATGGGCAAGATGGCTCAGCCGTCAGGGTGCTCACTACCAGTTCTGATGACCCGAGTTTCATCCCTGGAACTACAGGGTAGAGGGAGAAAGCTGACTCCTGCAGATTGTCCTCTGTTCTCCACACCATCCCATGGCATGTGTACCCGCTTCCCCACATTAACACAGGCAAATAGTAAAGTAAATGTAAATAAAGACTGTTAAAAGAAAACATTTTATGATCTTTTGATTGTCCATTTTGATTATCATTGGTGTCATTCTTTGGGGGAAAGTGATATTTCTAGTTAATAATTGAAATTTAATGACAGTTATCTGGGAGATTTTGTTTGTTTGTTTGTTTGTTTGTTTTGTTTTTTCGAGACAGGGTTTCTCTGTGTAGCTTTGCACCTCTCCTGGAACTCACTTGGTAGCCCAGGCTGGCCTCGAACTCACAGAGATCCGCCTGCCTCTGCCTCCCGAGTGCTGGGATTAAAGGCGTGCGCCACCACCGCCGGCCGAGATGTTTTTGTGTTGCAAATGAGTAAACAGTATAAAAAATATTTATTTTGTTTTCCTTTTATTTCCTTTTGGTTTCCTGAGACAGGGTTTCTTTGTGTAGCTCTGGCTGTTCAGAAACTCACTCTGTAGACTGTAGCTAGAGTTTTCCTACCGGGCCCACAGTCAGGACAAATCTCTGTCACAGGCCCACAGTCAGGACAAATCTCTGTCACCCACCAGTCCCACAGCCGCTCAGACCCAACCAAGTAAACACAGAGACTTATATTGTTTACAAACTGTATGGCCGTGGCAGGCTTCTTGCTAACTGTTCTTATATCTTAAATTAATCCATTTCTATAAATCTATACCTTGCCACATGGCTTGTGGCTTACCGGCATCTTCACATGCTGTTTGTCATGGTGGCGGCTGGCAGTGTCTCCTCAGCCTTCCACTTCCCAGAATTCTCTCCTCCTTGTCCCGCCTATACGTCTTCCTGCCTGACCACTGGCCAATCAGTGCTTTATTTATTGACCAATAAGCAACATGTTTGACATACAGACCATCCCACAGCACTTCCCCTTTTCTTTTTTTTCAAAAAGGAAGATTTTAACATTAACATAGTAAAATTACATATAATTTGGGAATTTGGGCGTAGCTTCTCTTACTACTTCCTGCTGGAGGGGGGCACTGTATCTTATGGGGACACAGAAAATTTTAGGGTTATGGAGTAGTCCATGAGGCTGTATTGTCTGAGCCAGTTGCCTTCAAACTGTTCTGGGTGTTGGATCATCTGGGCCATGGTGTCATCGGAGACCTTTCAGGGGGTCTTGGCTGGTCAAACCTGATGTATCTTAATCTGGAATAAATCCATAGCCTCTCCTACCAGCGTGCGCCACCACTACCGGCTTTTCTGGGGGTTTTTGTTACCCCTTTCTGTTTATTTAGCATATCCTTTAGAGTTCCGTTTGATCTTTCTATAACTGCTTGACCTGTAGGATTATGTGGTATACCTGTAATATGCTTTATATCGTAATAAGCAAAAAACTGCTTCATTTTAACAGAGACATATGATGGAGCGTTGTCAGTTTTGATTTGTGCAGATATACCCATGATGGCCATAACTTCTAACAAATGAGTGATTACAGAATCGGCTTTTTCAGAACTCAAAGCAGTTGCCCATTGAAATCCTGAATAAGTATCGATTGTATGGTGTACATATTTCAAATTTCCAAATTCTGCAAAGTGAAACATGTCCATCTGCCAGATTTCATTCCTCTGAGTACCCTTTGGGTTACATCCTGCTGGTAATGGCGTCTGATTGTAAAAGGAACAAGTAGGACATTTCTTTACTATTTCTTTGGCTTGTTGCCAGGTTATGGAAAAATCCTTTTTTAAACCTTTACTGTTGACATGATGTTTTTTTATGAAATTCTGAGGCCTCCAGCACATTTCCTATCAATAATTTATCAATCTCATCATTACCTTGTGCTAGAGGTCCTGGCAGACCAGTATGAGATCGAATGTGAGTTATATATAAAGGATGACTCCTTTTCCTGATGGTATCTTGTCATTGAATAAATAGTGAAGTTAATTCTGAAGCATCAGGGATAAATTCTGCAGTCTCAATATGTAATACCATTCTTTCAGCATACTGAGAGTCAGTTACTATGTTAAGAGGTTCTGAAAAATCCATTAATACCAACAGAATAGCATACAATTCTGATTTTTGAACTGAATTATAAGGACTTTGAACCACTTTACTTGAATTTTCTGATTTATAACCTGCCTTTCCTTGTTTGTTGGCATCTGTATAAAATGTACGAACTCCAGATATGGGTTTTTTGCGTACAATTCGAGGCAAGATCCAATCAGCTCTCTTTATAAGTTCAATTCTATCACTTTTGGGATATTTGCTGTTAATTTCTCCCAAAAAATTACTGCAAGCTCTTTGCCAAGGTTCACTTTCTGTCCATAATTTTTCAATGTCCTCCTTAGTTAAAGGTACGACAATTTCTGCTGGGTCTATTCCTGCTAATTGACGAAGTCTCAAATCAAGTCAGAGATTTTTTCCACATAAGTTTTTAATTTTTTATTTGGTTTATTTGGTAAAAATATCCATTCCAATATAATATCTTC
>CABHPH010104387.1:1012-13854 GCA_902168325.1 Peromyscus nudipes
GGAAGGAAGGAAGGAAGGAAGGAAGGAAATGTGCTGGAAGTCACAAGAATGTTGAGGCAGGGTGGGTCACTCTGACAGCTGGTTGTACTGTGGTTTGACACCATGCTCTTTGTCTCCTGCTTGTCTTCGAGGCTGAGGAAAATGTCGATGACTTTTCCAAACTCAGTTTCTACCCTTGTAAAGTGGGGGAAAACTATGCTCCCGTGACTCATGTTTTAGAACTGCGGAGAGATGGGCAGCCACGTATCTGTCCCGTAAAAATAGAAACAACCAGGGCAGGGCACGAAATCACACAGAGAGATGATGTGTACTCAGATCCGTGATAGCTGATCCTGGAGACCTTGAGTAAGTTCTGTGTCCGCCTTGGTGCGGGTTTCCTCATCCCGGATAAGGGATTGCTCTGTGCCTGGACAGGGTTGGGGGATGGGCAGGAAGAACTGGCTTGTTTTGAGGCGGACCTGCTGGGCGGGGCTGATCAGAGGCAAGCAGGGTAGTTTTCATGCCCAGGGGCCAAACTTCAGGGCCTCCACAAATAAGACTTTGACTCCAAGTAAACACCTCCAATCAGCCCTGAGCTCAGTATCTATCATGGGTCTTATAACTCAGTAATCGAAACACAAATGGCCCAATTGAAAAATAGGTGAAGGAAATCAAAACCATGAGCTATTTATTGCCTCACTCCAGGTAGAATGACTGTTATCAAAAAGGCGGGAGAAGATGGATGTTGGGAGGAAGTGGAGAAAAGGGAAGAGCACGTTGTTGGTGGCAATGTGTGTTATTATAGCTATTACGGAAAACAGTCTGGAAGCTTCTCAGATTATTCACAAGAGGAGCTGGCAAGATGGTTTAGTAGTTTAAGGGACTTGTCTCCGAGCCTGGCCACCTGAGCGGATCCTGGACCCACATAGTGGAAGGAGAGAACCGACTCCCGAGAGTTGTCCCCTGACCTCCATATGTGCCCCATGGCGAGCACAAGTGCAAGTGCGTGTGCACACACACACAACACACACTACAGCACACACACACACACACACACACACACACACTGCCTGTACACACACAAAAATGAATGAATAAATAAATGTAAAGAAAAAGTTTAAAAGATAATTATCAAGGGATTTAACTATTCTCCGACTAGGTGTGCCATGGGTGAGGGGACTGACTTGGTAACACATTGTCACCCTCCACAGCCTAAGCATCAACTCCCTTAATCCTTTAGGGACCTCAACTCAGGCTAAACAGGGATCTGTAGTTTTGGTACAGAAAAGAATTTCAGGACGAGCCAGCAGGAAACACAGAGATGCAAACCAACACAACCAGGATCTCACCACGTGGTAGTCCTGGTTAGCCTGGAACTTGCTATATAGACCAAGCTGGCCTTGAACCACAGAGATGCCCCTGTCTGTGCCTCCAGAGTGCTAGGATTGAAGGTATTCACCACCATACCTGGCCCCAGAGTTGGAGATTTTATTAAAGATATTTTAAGGGGCTGGAGTGATGGCTCAGAGGTTAAGAGCACTGGCTGTTCTTCCGGAGGACCTGGGTTCAAGTCCCAGTACCCACATGGCAGCTCACAACTGTCTGTAACTCTAGTTCTAGGGGATCTGACACCCTCACACAGACATACATGCAGGCAAAACACCAATGCACGTGAAATACAAATAAATAAAAGATATTTTAATATAGCTGGGCAGCTGCAGTGGCACCATTAATCCCAGCACCGGAAGGCAGAGGCAGGCTGAGCTCTGTGAGTTCAAGGCCAGCCTGGTCTACAGAGTGAGTTCCGGGACAGTCAGGGCTACACAGGGAAACCCTGTCTCAAAAACAAACAAACAAAAAAAAAGAGAGACAAAGGCAAGAGAACTGTTTAGAGTTTAAGGCCAGCCTGGCCTACAGAGTGAGACTGTCTCAAAAGACCAAACCAAACCAAGCAACCAACAAATAAAACCATTGACAGAGGGGCCCTGTCTCAAATAAATAAGTAAATAAACAAGATATTTTAATATAGGCTTTAACCATGAGGGTTAGGAGAAAAAGAGGCACTCAGAAAGAAAGACATACCCAGCTGTGAGTATGAGCTTCTCCAGCAAAGCATTGGACATGCATACTATTTTTTAAAGATGTACTTTTATTTATAGGTGTGTGTGTGTGTGTGTGTGTGTGTGTGTGTGTGTGTGACTGTATGCCACATGTGTACAGACCCATGGAAGCCAGAAGAGGATGTTAGATCCCCTGGAGCTGGGGTTATAGGAGGCTGTGAGTTGCCTGTTGTGGGGGCTGGGAACCGAACTTGCATCCTCTGGAAGAGTGTATGTGCTCTTAACTGCTGAGCCATCTCTCCAGTCTTCATATATACAATTTTCATGGCTCTCAAAAGATTTCTAAGAACTCCCCTTTTTATTTTTGGTAAGTGAGATGTAGATGGAATGGACAGATGGGATGCCTTGGATGGAATTATAAGCTGACCACACTATGGCGTCTCTAGGGTTGGATGGGGGTTTAGATATATACCTCTTCTTTGTGACTGTTGCGTCTGGTGAGATTCCTAGAAAATTGCAGGTTTGCAACTAGGAAGGGAGACAGGCCTTGAGCGGCTGTTATCTGTGCTGCTGGTCTTGTCCCTCGGATGGCCTGAGGCTCCAGTGAGACTCTGGAGCAAAGGGCCCCCTTCACTTCCCATGTCCTCATACCTTTCCATCTTTCCAGCCCGCCTCAGGTACACATGCGCAGGAAATACAGTCAGTACACAGAAGAGGTGCGCTCCATGCTCATTGTGGCCTGGTATGTCACAGCCAGGGTGTGGAGTCTGCAAGTGAATGGATAGAGAAACTCGGGGTGTGGTGCTGAACATCTGGAATCACAGCACTGAGAGGTAGGTAGAAGCAGGAAGAGGACCAGGAGTTCAAGGCCAGGCTAGCCTTGGCTACATAGTGAATCCCAGGCCAGCCTGGGCTACATGATTCTTTGCCTCAAAACAAACAAACAAGCAAAAAGAAGAAGGAGGAGGAGGAGAAAGGAGAGGAGGAGGAAACACAACACACACGATGGAGTATTAATCCAATGAGATTTTGTCAATTTCAACAACACTGATGGCACCCGGGGACATCAGTTCAGTGGAATAAAGAGAAAGGAAGCGATCTTATATGTGGAATCAGAAAAGTTGGTGTCGTAAAAGTGAGAGTAGAATGGTAGTGATCAGAAGTGGAGGAGAGCAGCGTGGAGGAGGGGATGGAGAGAGGCGGGTCAACAGAAACAGAGGGGCTGGGATGCTGCTGGGGGTGGGGGCTGGGAGGCAGAATACTTGCCCAGCCTACATGAAGCCCTGAGTCCTAACTCTAGCAACAGATAAACCATTAACTGTGTATGGTGGGGCCTGTAATCCCAGCACTCAGGAGGTGGAGACAGGAGGATCAGGTTCAAGGTCATTCATCCTTGGCTATAGAGTTGGTTTAAGGCTAGCCTGAGCTACGTGAGACCCTGCCTCAAATAATAAATAAATAAACAAACAAACAAATGAATAAGAAAACAAAAAGGGGGGTACAAGAGAGAGACAGAGACAGAGACAGAAAGTGGAGGGGGATATGAACAGCCATTTAGAATAGAACAATAAGTTAAGCACATGAAAAGATGCTTATTATCATTAATCATTAGGGAAAGGCACAGACAAACCATAAAGTGGTTCCACTACACACTCTCAAGAACAGTTAAAACTTAAACAATGACAATAACGGGTGTTGACAAGGTGATAGAGAATATGTCCTGCCTCCCTTCTGGAGTATACATTTCAAAAATATAGGGTCTCATGTAGCCGCGCCTGACCTCTACTTCTCAACTACCTAAATAGCCGAGGATGATTTTAACTTCTCATTCTCCTGTCTCCAGAGTTCTGGGATTACAGGTGTACACCATCACACCCAGTTTTGTGCAGTTCTGGGAACTGAACCCGGCTGGGGTCTTGTGCACACTAGGCTGACACTCCCAACTTACCTACACCTCCAAGGTTGATTTGGTCTTATGAGTCAGGATTTCATTCTATAGCCCAAGGTGCTCCGAAACTTAGGTTCTACTACAGAACCAGGCTCCCAGCCCCTCACTGGGGGAGTCTAGGCAGGTGCTCTACTACTGAGCCACACCTTGACCCCTCACCAAAGGATTCTAGGGAGATGTTATCCCTCCCCCAGCCTTCAAGGAGCGATTTTCAACTGAATCCCGAATTTTTTTTTCCCTCATTTTATGACCTGGAACTCTGGACATTACTTTAACCTTCTGTCTTAGTTGTATTGTGACATCATGCTTCCATTCTATTTTTTTTTTAGTGATGTCAGGGGCAGGGGAAGAAGGTGACTTCTGACTGCTGGGTAGGGTTGGGCCTGCCAACTCCCTTGGGAGGTTTCTGTTGATGGTTGGGTAAAGGTGGCCTCCTGGGATGTCAACTCTGTGGTTGGCAGGAGCTGGGGGTGTTTTCTCAGTACCTCCTGAGTAGAGGAGACTCACTGTCCATGGATGGGATCATAGGAGGGCAGAAGTCAGAACATCATCCTGTTGGAGGTGTTGGGATGCTGCGTTCCAGTCTTGTGAGTGTGGAAATTGAATCTGCAACCCTGCCTGTCCTTCGCTGGAGCTGGTGTGGGTTTGAGCACGACTTTCCAAAGTTTTCTTTTTGAATGCTGTCACAACATACTTGATAAAAGCAAGCTCACAGTTCAAGAGCAGACAGTCCATCAATGGCGGGGAAGGGGAAGGCATGGGGGCAGGGGCTTGAGACGCTGGTCACACAGTGGCCACAGCCAGGAAGCAGAGAGAGAGAAAGTCAGTGCTGGTACTGCTCATTTCCTTTCTTCTTCTTTTAACTTTGTGTTCCGTTTCAGGTCCTAGCTGGTGGGATGGTGCTGCCCACATCCAGAGTAGGCTTTCCCTCAGCCCAAACTCCTGGAAACATCCTTGTAGACACATCCACAGGATCATTTCCCACTCGATTGGAAAGCCAGTCACTTTGACGGTGAAGATTCACTATCACGGTTAGAATCAGTTCTTGTCTGGGTCATGCTTCCTTTTCCAGTTCCTTGACTAAAAACAAGTTCTGCTTTGGGCTTTAATCTCCCCCCACCCCCAGCTGTCTGCTTCTTCAACTCTACATGAGGGATATCCTAAGTAAAAAGAAAAATGAATTCCTGGAATCTCAGCCCTCTGGAGGCTCACACAGGAAGATCTGGAGTTGGAGGCCAGTCTGGGCTATGCTAGCTAGTGTCCAAAGGAAGCCAAGTGTAAAAAGGGGGCTTGGAGTGTAGCTCGGTTGGTAGAGTGCTCGCCTAGTGTGCAGGAAGCCCTGGGTTTCATCTCCGGGTCCATGTAAACTGGGGACGGTACTGTACACCTGTAATCCCAACATTCCTGGAGGTAGAGGCAGGAAGATCAGGAGTTTTAGGTTTTCCTTGGCTACATAGTGAGTCTGAGACCAACATGGCATATATGAGATCTTTTCTCAAATACAACGGAGGGGGAGGAGCCAAAAATAAGAGGAGAAAGAGAAGGTAGAGGAGGAAGAATAGAAAGAGGAGGAGGGGAGGAGAAGGAGGAAGAAAAGGAAGGGGAAGGAGGGGAGGGAGGAGAAAGTGGGGGGAGGAGGAGGAAGAGGAGGCAGAAGACAAAAAGTAGTGTAGAAGGGTCAGGAGGAGCAAAGGAAACCCGTTTGGATGTTTGGGGGAGGCTGGGGTGGGCGAGTGGGCGGGAGGGAGGAGAGAGCAGTGGGGAGGGTCTCGCGAGGTCCCCCGCCCCCGACCTGTGCAGGGCCGGCTGAGCTCCCAGCCTCATTCTGGACAGAGTGGCGAGCCATACATTCTGTTGATTTCCAAGTTTATTTAAACCCAGGAGCCCTTATCGGTATTTCCATCCAAACAGCAAGAAGTTAAACAAAGCCGGTTTCAAGGCCTGCAGTGAGGAGTTGATTTAAGATAGGGCTCTATCTGTGGTTACTCAACCTTAGGTGAGGTCCCACGTTATCACCTGCCAAGGCACGCTCCACGCCAAGCCAGCAGCTCGGCTCCACTGGCTGCCTTTGAGCTAAGGGCTGAAGGGAAGGAAGTCTTGCTGCTGAAGGGGATCAGACTCTTGGAGTCTCACAGGCAGCTCTCAGGGTGTCAAGGAATCTCTTCTGTGCCGACTCACCGGCACTTGTTCTAGGGGACTGGGGTCACAGTCACCATGGTGACAAGGAGAAAAATCATTACAGACAAATTATTCAGGCCTGGGCTGTAGCCCAGGAGTAGAACACCTGCTTAGAATCCCCTAGTGAGGGGCTGGGGGTAGAGCACCTGCCTAGAATCCCCCAGTGAGGGGCTGGGGGTGTGGCTCAGTGGTAGAGCCCCTGCCTAGAATCCCCCAGTGAGGGACTAGGGTGTGGCTCAGTGGTAGAGCCCCTGCCTAGAATCCCCCAGTGAGGGACTAGGGTGTGGCGCAGTGGTAGAGCCCCTGCCTAGAATCCCCCAGTGAGGGGCTGGGGGTGTGGCTCAGTGGTAGAGCCCCTGCCTAGAATTCCCCAGTGAGGGACTAGGGTGTGGCTCAGTGGTAGAGCACCTGCCTAGAATCCCCCAGTGAGGGACTAGGGTGTGGCTCAGTGGTAGAGCATTTGCTTAGAATCCCTTGGTCAGGGATTGAGGGTGTGGCTCACTGCTACAGAATTTGCCTGGCATGCGCGAGTCCCTGGTCCCACTCTCAGTGACTCAGTGACACTTTTCAGAGCACCCAAAAGTAGAGTCCATTCATTGCCATCTGAGTTGGGAACAGCTCATGGTGATGGTGTCTTGGAGTGGGAAAAAAAGATTGGATTGAGCTTAAACACAAGCGAGGTGAGGTGGGACATACCTGCCATCTTAGCACTTAGAGAAAGAAGCAGGAGGACGGGATCGGGAGTTCAAGACCAGCCTGGGCTAGGCAGTGAGAGACTCCTTCAAGAGAACAAAAACAGGACTGGCAAAAGATGGCTCAATGGTTAGGTTCTTACTTTCGGATAACTGAGATTCAATCCCCAGCACTTACATTAGGTGGTTCACATTCCTTGTAACTTCAGTTCCGGGGGATCACTTTCTGACCTCCAAGGGCACTTGCTCACAAATGGTGTGTATAAACCTATGCAGACACACAGGCATACATAGTTTAAAAAGAAAAGAAAAAGCTGGCCTTGGTGGCACTTGGAAAGCAGAGTGAGGTGGATCTCTCTGTGAGTTCAAAGCCAACCTGGTCTACATAGTGAGTTCTCGGCTATATAATGAAAAGATTATCAAACACACATGAATCCTAGAATCCCTCAGTCAGGATCCAACTAATCTGCAACCAAACCAAATAAAATATACCATCCTACTCGCTTGGGGGCCAGCCAGCGGGCCGAGACCCCTGTGGACAATGGCTTGTCCATACTGGAGTTTCATTTCTTGTCTACCTCCTCAGATCCTGCTGCCATTCACAAATCCATCCAAGCCTCACTGGCTGCTGAGACACATTTGGCAGTCTTGCTACTGATGGACCAGGTCTCCTGTAGCCAAAGTGGGTTGGGTGGGCCAGCAAGAGGGTTCATTGGGCAAAAGTGATTGGAGCTAAGCCTGATGACATAAGTTGGATTCCCTGAACTCACACAGCTGAAACAGAGAAGCTAGTCCTGCAAGTTGTCCTTTGGTCTGCCTTATGTGGCACATGTGCAGACAGACAGACAGACAGACAGACACACAGATAGACACACACACACACAGAGTATATATTTCATTTTGTTCAGCACATCACTGGGGGATTCCAGGCAGGTTTGACTGCATCCCCAGCTCCTTTTTTATTATTATTTTAAACAATCTTTTTAGTGTAATTTTGTTGTGGTTGTTCTGAGACACTGTGTAGCCCCGACTGGCCTGGAACTCAGAGATCCACCTGCCTCTGCCTCCTAAATGCTAGAATTAAAGGCTTGTGCCACCTTGCCCAGGCTAGTTTATTTTTTTATTTTTGATTTTTTTTTTGGGGGGGGGAGGAGATTTTTCAAGGCAGGGTTTCTCTGTGTAGCCCTGGCTGTTCTAGAACTTACTCTGTAGACCAGGCTGGCCTCAAACTCATAGAGATCCACCTGCCTCTG
This sequence comes from Peromyscus nudipes, assembly GCA_902168325.1. Classification (NCBI taxonomy): domain Eukaryota; kingdom Metazoa; phylum Chordata; class Mammalia; order Rodentia; family Cricetidae; genus Peromyscus; species Peromyscus nudipes. The sequence continues at coordinate 9,123 of CABHPH010104387.1, forward strand.
CCTCTGCCTCTGCCTCTGCCTCTGCCTCTGCCTCTGCCTCTACCTCTGCCTTTTTTTAATCCCAACACTCAGAGAAACCTTGTCTCAAAAAGCCAAAAAAAAAAAAAAAAAAAAAAAAAACCAAAAACCTCACTTTATTCAGGCTGGTCTCCAACCCCAAGCAACCTTCCTCCCTCAACCTCCTACATTCCTAAGTACTGAGGTTGTAGGTGTGAGCCAGCATATCAGGGTTTGTTTTTGTTAATTTTATTACATTCATTTATTCATTTGTGTGTGAGAGTATATGTGCATGCACATGTACATGTGTATACCATCGTGTGTGTAGGTTAGAGGTCAGAGGTCGGAGGACAACTTGCAGGAGTCAGTTCTTTCCTTGCACTATGTGAGTCACAGAGATAACATTTGTGAACTCAGGTCTAGTACCGAGTGTCTGTACCCTCTGAGTCTGGCTATTGGTTTATTTATTTACTTACTTACTTATTTTGAGACAAGATCTCACTGTGCAGCCCAAATTTGACTCAGATTTTTGATCTTTCTGCCTCAGTCTCCCTAGACTGAGGAGTTGTACATGTGTGCCTCTGTGCCCAGTCCCATGTATATGTATATGCATATATATTTTTTTTTCCTTAGGTATATCCATTCAGAAGGTATGGAACCATTTAGAGCATTTAACTTTCTTTTTTTTTAAAAAAAATATTTATTTATTCATTATGTATACAGTGTTCTGCCTGCGGGCCAGAAAAGGGCACCAGATCTCATTACAGATGGTTGTGAGCCACCATGTGGTTGCTGGGAATTGAACTCAGGACCTCTGGAAGAACAGCCAGTGCTCTTAACCTCTGAGCCATCTCTCCAGCCCTTAACTTCCTTTTTAAACAAATGGTCTATAACACTGAATTGAAATTTTTAATTTTAATTTTAAATTTATTTTGTAATTAATTTTTTTTAACTTAGAAAATTTTAAGTTTATGTTTCTATTATTTTATGTGGATGGTTGTTTTTCCTGTGTTTATGTCTGTGCACCACTTTCAGGCCTGGTGCTGTGGAGGCCAGAAGAGGGTATTAGATTTCCTGGAACTGGTGTTACGAAAGGTTATAAGTCTGCCATGTGGATGCAGGGAACCTAATCCAGGTCTTCTGGAAGAGCAGCCAGTGCTCTTAACTGTTGAGCCACCTCTCCAGCCCCTAAATTTTATTTATTTATGTATTTTAGGTAAGTTCTCACTGTGTGACACAAGCTGGTCTCACACTCAGGATCCCCCTGCCTCAGCCCCCTGACTGCTGCCAGAGAATTTTGTTTTTGGCTCCTATACTGAAAACTGAGGACAGATGGATGTCTCTGCCCTGCCCTGGAGAACTAAAGTTCTGATTTCTATGGCCTGCCTTGGGGAGGGAGTTATTGGATAAGATACATGAATGAAAACCAAGACAGACAGACAAACAGCCAGGCTCAGTTACTTATTTGTATAATCTCAATAATGTGGAGGTTGAGGCAGGGGGATCAGGAGCTTGAAGCCAGCCTGGGCTACACAGAAAGATCCTTTCTTGGGAAAAAAAAAATTAAAAATGTAAGCCATATGTGGTGATGTACTCCTGTAATCCTCACACTACGGAAGATGAGGCAGGAGGATTGCTATGAGTTCAAGGCTAGATTGGGTCATATATGGAGTCTAATGACAGGCTGGGCTCCCAGAGAACCTGTCTAAAAAGCAAAAACGAAAAATACTGAAAAGCAAAAGCAGTTCTCTTATCTACAGTGTCTGGGAATACACCATAAGCCCCCCATTTCAGGCCACTGTGCCCTTCATCACCTGGGGGAAGGAATGTTTAGAGACCAAGAGGAATGTGAACAGACGGGCCTTGCTGGCTGTCTCCTGTTCTATCCATCAGCCTTAGAATGTACTCTTTGTCTAGACATGACCTTGCGCAGTTCAATCTCACCTCTACAATGATGCCTCCAAAGAGACCCAAAGGCGGGGCTGAGAATGTGGCTTCAAAGGTGGGGTGCTCGCCCGGCATGCGTGAGGCCCTGGGTTTGATTTTCAGGACAACATTAAACGGGACTGGGTGATATATACAAATAATTCCAACACGGTAGAGCTCATGGAAGCAAGGAGAAAAGTTCAAGGTTAGGACTGGAGAGATGGCTCAGGGGTTAAAAAGAGTATTTGTTACTCTTGCAGAGGACCCAGGTTTGATTCCCAGCACACATATCATGGGTCACAACCATCCATAATCCCTTACAAGCATGCATTTGATGCACATAATATGCATGCAGATAAAAACATTCATACATATAAAGTAAAATAAAAAAATCTAAATGAAGATCAGCTCGATGGCGCATGCCTTTGATCCAGCACTTGGGAGGTAGAGGCAAGCAGATCTCTTGAGTTCAAGGCCACCTTGGTCTACAGAACTAGTTCCAGGATAGCCAGGGCTACAAAGAGAACTCACCCTGTTTCAAAAAGCAAAAACAAAAAATCTAAATGAAGTTCAGGGTTACATAATGGGTTTGAGGTCAGCCTGGGCTATGTGAGACCGTGTCTCAAAAAAAAAAAAAAAAAAAAAAAACCCACAAAAACAAAACAAAAAAACCCAACAACAAACCACAAAACCAAAAAACTAGGTTCAGAGTATATCTATTTTGCCAACACTAGGAGCTTCCTGTATGGTGGCTGTTGGGAGCCACATCTGTTTTCTAGCCTTCTTTCCATCTATCTCATTATCTGTATTGTATTGACTGGTTTTGTGTGTCAACCTGACACAAGCTAGAGTCATCAGAGAGGAAGGAGCCTCAGTTGAGGAAATGCTTCCATGAGATCCAGCTGTAGGGCATTTTCTGATTCAATGGGGGGAGGGCCCAGCCTATTGTGGATGGTGTCATCCCTGGGCTGGTGGTCCTGGGTTCTATAAGGAAGGAGGCTGAGCAAGCCATGGGAAGCAAGCCAGTAAGCAGCATCCCTCCATGGCCTCTGCATCAGCTCCTGCCTCCAGGTTCCTGCCCTGTTTGAGTTCCTGTCCTGACTTCCTTCAGTGATGAACAGCAATATGGAAGTGTAAGCCAAATAAACCCTTTCCTCCCCAACTTGCTTTTTGGTCATGGTGTTTCATCACAGCAATAAAAGCCCTAACTAAGGTAAGGCATGTATTCTTTTTGTTTTATTTGGACTTTAATTTTCCATTGCATTTTAATTTATTTATTGTGTTTGTATGGGTATATGCACATGCCACAGCATACTTGTGGAAGCCAGAGGATAGGTTTTTGGAATCAGTTTTCACCCTCTACACTTGTATCCTGGGGACGGGACTCACACACCCAGGCTTTATCTCACCAGAGCTTTTTTGTTTGTTTATTTGCTTTTTGGCATACTGAAAACTGAGTCTAGGCCCCTAGCCCATCAGATTTTTTTTTTTTAATTTGAAAACAGGACCTGACTAAATATCTCAGATAGGCTTAACTTTTTGTTTGTTTGTTTGTTTGTTATTGTTGTTTTTGTTTTTTTGAGACAGGGTTTCTGTGTAGCATTGTTTGTCCTGGAACTGGCTCTGTAGACCAGGCTGACCTTGAACTCAAAGAGATCACTGTCTCTGCCTCCCCGGTGCTGGGATTAAAGGCGTGCACCATTGCTCCTGGTTTGGCCTTGAATTGTTAATCCCCCTGCCTCTACTTCTCTAGTAGCTGGTGATTACAGGCATGCGCCATTGCACCTGGCCCTGTAATAGCCTTTAGCAAAAGCTAGTAAACATTAAGCTATTGTCTTGGGAACTAGGAAGAGCCTTAAGAAACGAATGAACCTCAAGGAGAGGACAGAGAGAGCCTTAGTTTACAGCTGGCTGACCAGACACTCAGAGAAAATGACCTGTGGTAGCCTGAAGCAAGCTTGTAACGCCAGCACTCCGGAGGTGGAGTCAGATGGAAGAACCTCAAGGCCATCCTCTGTTACATAGTGAGTTTGAGGCCAGCCTGGGCAACACTGAGACCCTGACTCAAACCAGCTATGCAGCTGAGGATGACCTTGAACTCCTAATCCTCCTGCTTCTAGCTCCCATGTGCTGGGATAGGTGTGCACAACCACAGCCAGTTTCTGCAGTGTTGGGAATCAAAACCCATGGGGCTTCGCGCATGCTGGCAAGCTCACATCCTTCCCCCCCCCCATCATTACTGTTACTTTTGTTTTTTATTTTGTTTGTTTGTTCGAAACAAGGTCTCTCTACGAAGCCCTAACTGTCCTAGAACACTCTGTAGAACACAGTGGCCTTGGACTCAGATCTGCCTGAGTGCTGAGATCAAAGGTGTGCGCCATCATGCTCGGCTTATTATTATTTTTTAATTTGACATGAAAAAAAAAAGTTGGGCACAGTGCTGGGATGTAGTTCAGAGGTAGAGCTCTTGCCTAGCAGATTCGATCTTGCCTAGCCAGGATTCGATCACCAGCATGAAATAACAAAAACAGCCAGGCAGTGGTTGGTAAAATTCTGCCCTTACTCCAATTACACATGCACAGTTTGGGGTCTTGCATCTTACATCATCAGTATGCGCTGGCAGCTACGTGCACGCAGTGTGGTCACACGATCTGCGCCTTAAAAAAAGCCGGACGTACCCTCTCTTGCTCTGCCCTGCTCCCTCTCCACCCACCCCACCATCTTTCCCTTTGCTCTCTGCTTGTGCTCCTTCCCAGGCCTGGTTCTCTTGTACCCCACCCCCTTCTTCCTCCTAATAAAGCTCTCTGTA
>CABHPH010104391.1:0-11368 GCA_902168325.1 Peromyscus nudipes
GTTGGTTACTTCCATAATATTTCTGCCACTATTGAACCAGTATATCTTAGAAGCAGATCACTATTGTATTTTGGGGAATATTATTTTAAGTTTTATTACTTTTGTTTAGGTTACATTTGTTTAACTCTGTGAAGCTCTGATACTTTGCTATCTAAAATTCCTGATGATCAAATAGAAAAGTGAACAGCCAATAGCAAGGAAGGAGAAAAGATAGGTGAGGCTGGCAGGCAGAGAGAATATATAGAAGGAGAAATCTAGGAGAGATGAAAGAAGTAGCCAGAGAAGGAGAAAGACTCTAGGGGCCAGCCACCCCACTACACAGCAAGCCATGGAGTTAGAGTAAGATTTACAGAAGTAAGAGAATGGGAAAAGCTCAGAGACAAAAAGCAGATGGGACAATTTAAGTTAAGAAAAGCTGGCAAGAAACAAGCCAAGTTTGTTATCATTTAGGGGAATATAAAATATTGACACAGATTTTAAGTTATTTTTGTTACATTGTGTAAATGTGTCTACTCTTGTTTAAAGGATTTTTGTATATTGATAGAAATTTAAGGTTATTTTTGTTACAACATATTGTATGCACATTTCTATTTTTGTTTGAGGTATTGTATCTATGCAGTTCAATTGGAAATGTAGAGTGAAGTTCTAGTTTTTGAAAGCTATTATTATAAACAATATATGATAATCAAGATCTATAGATTGGTGGTTAGTCATTTATAATAATCACAATTATAGATATGTTAGATAAGCTTTTCACATCATATAGAGATATATTTTAGATAGGTAGGTGGTTTTCAAAGACCTACAGAATATGGCATCTAATATGGCTTTTCATGACAATGAGACATATCTGCTCCTGGTAGCACCGATTTACTTTAGAGATGATGGACATCAAAGAAACTCCTTATGGAATTTGCTTCAATGTGGCAAGGCTAGCCATTTGGTCAAGAAGCTGCTCTTGCCTAGACTGATTGACATTATGTTTTATAAACTGGACATGCAGTGTTCCACAGCGAAGTGACCACTGACCTTTGCCAAAACAAGGCAGGATGGCCCTTCAGGGTTTCTGCTTCACAGAAGAAACTGCCAGACATTCTGCATGACAGAGAAAAGTGACTAACAAACTTCGCCAATATAGGTGAACAGTCTTTCAAATTTCCTGTTTTGGTGAAAAGTCTTCCAGATACTGTGCGCCTATAGGCTGAAGATGGATGCCCCAATGTTACAGAGGACTTTGGGTGACTGTCAAGACAGACAAACATCTCTGTTGTTAGATAACATTTCATCCTTCTGAGTCTTTGATGGAGTTGAAGACTAGATAGTTTTTTGTTCCTGCTTATCATACTAGCTGCTCAAGAGCTTACTCTCCAGCAGAAACTGAACCAGTTGCCTTGAAGTTGATCTAGATGTTTGAACATCTGGAGACCTCTCAGGGGGTCTTCCTTCATCAAACCATGTTAGCCTGGAAGCAATCCACAGGTTCTCATCTTCTGTGGAAACAAAAGCAGAACCTCTTTTCTAAAGCAATGTATCCTTAGACACAAATTTTGAAATCAAGATACCCTTAAAATATTCATAATAGTTTAACTTAGCAGCCTTTACAATCAAATGTCTTTCTGCAGTTCAGATTGGATCACTTATAAATTGCAAGAGTTCTTTTCAACATTACAAGTTGCAGTTACTTGAAAGAAAATTCCCTGTTGTGGAATATTATTTTAAGTTGTGTTACTATAGTGGTATTTTATTTGTACTGAAAAATGATTTTATTTGTATGTTAATAAATAAAGTTGCCTAGGGGTCAGAGCTATTAGCAAGCCATAGCAAAAGCTGGTTGTGGTGGTGCATGCCGGTAGGATTTGCTGAAGGAGGTGCACACCTTTAATCCCAGCACTTGGTAGGCAGAACTAGGTAGATCTCTGTGTGTTCAAGGATACAGCCAGCATTGGAGACATACGCCTTTAATCTCAATACCAACCATAGAAGACCTGGAGTGACCTGCAGACAGGCAGTGACGAGACGGTCATGTGGTTGGGATTACAACCAATGAGAAGGCAGAACAGGAAGTCTTTATAAAGACAAACACACAGGAAGTAGCTCCTTTCGGAGAGGTCTCTTGGCTGAAGAGGCTAGCTGCAGCAGGCGGGTAAGGCTCTTAGCTCTGACCTCTTGGGCTTTTATCTTTACATTGGCTCTGTGTTTCTTATTTGATAAGACGGTTGGTTACATCTACATGTTACTTTTGTTTATGTTGCATTTGTTTAACTCTGAGAAGCTATGTTACTGTGTCTGTGTAAAACACCCGATGGAATAGCAAGGCAGGAGAAAAGATGGGTGGGAGTGGTAGGTAGAGAGAATATATAGAAGGAGAAATCTGGGAAAGAAGAGAGAAGTAGCTAGAGAAGGAGAAGGACTCCAGGGGCCAGCCACTCAGCTACACAGCAAACCACAGAGTAAGAGTAAGATTTACAGAAGTAAGAAAATGGGAAAAGCCCAGAGCCAAAAGGTAGATGGGACAATTTAAGTTAAGAAAAGCTGGCAAGAAACAAGCAAAGCTAAGGCCAGACATTTATAATTAAGAATAAGCCTCCATGTGTGATTTATCTGGGAACTGGGTGGCAGGCCTCCAATAGAGGGGAAAAAAGCAGAAACAAACAGCAACAGTTTTAGATTTCAAAATAGATGGTGATATCAATGATTGTTTTTCTTCTATGGTAGCATGAAAAGTGACTTCCAATACTATGACTTTCATTATTAAGGCAGTGGAGTGAAGCTTCTGGTTGAGCACCAGCTCAATTTCTCCATGTTTGGTGCCCTAATTAAATTATGTCTTCAGCAACAAGGCCTTATGATAAAGTTAGAGAAGGTAACCAATAGCCTGAGTAATAGTTTCTGATGTTTAGAGGTACAGAGGACACCTTTGGCCATTAAATTAACAAGATGCAACTTATTCATGGCACTGGAGGTTTTACTTGTTGACATAAGGTGTCTCATTTATGCATTGTCTTTCCCATTATATGGTGACTCCTTTATTTATGTCCTTTTTTCTCTTTCTTTATTTTTCTCTCATACAATACATCTTGATCACAGCCTCCCCTTCCTCCATTCCTCTCAGTTCCCCTTCTCCACCTCCCCTCTCCCCTGATATACTCCTCCATGTCCCTTCATAAAAAGGCAGGACTCCCAGGGATATCACCTGAACACAGCATAGTAAGATACAGTGAAACTAAGCACAAATCCTCATATCAAGGATGGACAATGCAACCCAGTAAGAGCAAAATGGTATCAAGAGCAGGCAAAAGAGTCAGAGACACCCCCACTTCCACTGTTAGGTATTTAACAATAACTCTAAGCTAAACAACCACAATGTATATTTAGAGGACCTAGTTCAGACCTATGCAGGCTCTGTGATTGCTGCTTCAGTCTTTGTGAGCCCCTATGAATCCTGTTTAGTTGAATCTGTGGGTCCTGTTCTCCTGGTGTTCTTGACATCTCTGGCTTCTACAATCCTTCTTCCCCATTTTTCTGGGGTTCCTCTAGCCCTGCCTAATGTTTAGCTATGGTTCTCTGTACCTGCTCTTATCAGCTGCTGGAGGAAGCATCTCTAATGATGATTGGGCTAGGCACTGATCTATGAGTATAACAGAATATCATTAAGAATCATTTCATTAATTTTTTTTGGCTTGTCCATTTTATTTAGTTCTATACTAGGTCTCTGAGCCATCCAGCTTCAGGTTCCTGGCCATCTTTACTGTTGGGCATGGACTCCTTCTCCTGGTGTGAGCCTCAAGTTACAGCAGTCATTGGTTGGCCACTCCCACAGACTGAGCCGCCATTGCCCCAGCACATGTTGCAAGCATGACAGATTGTAGGTCAAAGGTTTTGTGGCTGTGTTGGTATCTCAGTCTCATCAATGGAAGCCTTGCCTAGTTATAGAAGATGGTTGTTGAGACTCCATATCCTCCATTGCTAAATGTCCTTGCTAGGGATTGACTCCATTTAAATTCCTTTCATATGTGTATTTATTTTAGAAAGCTTCTGCAGTAGTAGATTTTATATATGGCTTTTTAAAAGCACTTTTCCAAAGTTTTAGATATTTCTCCTTTGATTCTATTGATCACCCTAGACTGATATTTCCTTAGTTTTTCCTTAAAGTTCAAAGAACTTGAATTTTTTGAAGATTACTCTTCATTTTTTTTATAAAATTTGCTTTAAAATGGGTCGATAAATATTTATTCTGAATAAAATAAATTTATAAATGAGGAGCAAATACCATACTGTCATGTCTTTGTGTGGCATAGCATGGTGTCCATGATGCTGATATATCTTATCAAAGGTAACACAATGGTATTTTGACTGTGAGACTGACATTTATAATTTAATAATACACTAATAAAGGTGTTTTGACAGTATATAATAATTCTGTCCTCAAACACTGGCAATAATTTTACCATCTACCTGCAGGTGTGATCTTCAATGGCACCTACTAATGAATATATTCTGTATCTCTCTCCCATGTTTCCACAGTTAATACTGATATTTTTCTTGTTTAAAAGAATTTTAACCTATTTTAATTTTATTCATTTATTTTACCTTAATTAAAATATATTTATATCATCTTCCCTTCCCTTATATTCTTCCTATACTTCCCAAATTTGACTCACCCCCTCCCAATTTCATGGCCTTCACTTCTTTAATCATATATATATATGATTATGTATATGTATGTATACATATACATGCATATGAAATCAACATATAAATACCACCTGGTAAGACAGTTCAGTATTGCCTGTATGTGTACATTTCTATGGATGACCACTCTGTATTTGACAACCAGTCACAGGCCTTATCCCTATGGAAAATTATTCCCCCTCTTTCAGAAGTTGTAAATTGGCTGTAGGTTTTCATCTTGAAGTTGGACCTCATGACATTCCCCCCACCAAAATTGGGTTGTTAACAGTTTTTGGAGTACCTCATGTTTGGTATAGGTAGCCATGCTGTTGAGATTGCTTGGGTGAAGCTTTCCTGTCACAGCAAGAAAGCACAGTCTCACAGCAGATGTTCATCTGCCTGCTCCCTCTTCTAGATGTTTCCTCTGCCCTTGGGACTAAGAATTTCAGTTCACAGTTCTCTGCATTTTGACCAGTGGAGGCTTTATACTTGGGTCTCCTTCTGCTGAAAAATGAAGCTTCCTTGATGAAAAGTAAGATAAATACTCATCAGTGAATAATACAGTTAGAAATTAGATTGGTTTAGGAAAATAGTGGTAATAGGTCCTCCTCTAAAATTCATGGCCTCACTATCCACATGTTGTTGGTGAAGTTAACAGTACCAAGCATGATTTCCTTTCTGTTAAGTGTGCCTTGAGTACAATTAGACAGCTGTTGGCATTCTCCTCCATAGACACTTGATCATCAGTGCTCATTCTCTCTATTCACCATAGCAAGGAAATGAAAACAATCTAAATATCCTTCAACAGATGAATGGATAACGAAATGTGGCACATTCTACATCCATTTAATTACTAATTTGATTACTATTAATAGTATTGTACAAGTGCATATATTCCCTTACTGTTTTGTGTTAAAGTTCAGTGTGTAGCTTGTCCCTGCTTCACTTTCAGTGACTTCCTAGTCAACCCTATGTTCCTTCAGCAAGATCACATCTCTCTTGAGAACTGCCTGTCCTTCTAATTGCAAATATATGTACAGTGGTCCCAGTAAATTTATAAAATAAAACACTCTTCCAAGAATCCCTGTTCCTTTAATAGAAGAATTATGCTTCTAAAGCAACATAAAGCAGTTGTTGGCCCACCAACACCAGGTGTCCTTGTTTTTAGACTGTATCTATCTGGAGAGATAGGTGATGTATCTATGCATGCTAACCTGTATAACACTTCTATCTATATTTTTACATTTGTTTTTGTATTTAGAAAGATACTTTGTATCTTTTATATAAGTATAGCATACATTTAATGTATGCATAAATATATATAAATTAAGTGTATGCTATACTTATATAAATCACATGCACTTAAAGTAAAAATAGAGATGTTATATATGAATAATGTAAATAGACATATGTATTTATATAAATAACTATGAATAAATCCAACCAGAGGGGTTCTCAGTTTTGCTCTTTTTTTGAACATAATAAACATAGGCTTTATTACCTACAATGTATTTACTTATGTTTTGGTCAAATCTACATGAGGTAGCTTCAGAACTGGTGAGTCATATATTTATAAAAATGTTTGCTAAATACTTACAAACTAGAGTAGTGTATTTATGTATAATTCTTCCTCTTGCATCTATGCAATGTACAATCAAGATCTTGTTTTCAAAAGTTATTAGCATAGTAGTTTGGTCACCAGCTTATTCTGTTTTCTTTATTGGGCTCAATTCATTTCTTTCTGGCTATAAAATCCATTTTAGACTTTCTCTATTCTTTGATAAGATATTTTCTAATAGGTATGGTTTTCTTGACATTTTATTGATGTTTATTAGTGTGCATGCATGTATGCATGCCATGGCATGTGTGTGAATAGCATAGGATAACTTCTAAAAGTTATTTCTTGGGATCAAATTCAGGTCATTGGCTTGGCAATAAACCCATTTATGCAGCATGCTATCTCATAGCCCTGTACTAAATTTTAGTAACCTACTTGAGAAGGTAAGAAGGACAAATAAAACCTTACCAGCTGTAAGAGTCAGAATTATAAAATGCTATACATGAAGAAGTATCACTCTCTTCTCTTTGCTGCCTCATTCCACTACCCCTCAGGCCCGAAAGTTGCAATAGTATCCCTGCAGGTAATCGCTTACCAATTGAATGTAAATATTCATATCTCTTCTTCATGTGCATGATACCACGATAGGTACTTTGGGTTTGTACTTTTTAATGGAGAGTATGCTATAGAAACCATCCCCTTGTCAACTGAGATGAAAAAAAAATTAGGAACAAAATTCCTTAGTTCTATTGTATTAGAACAGGATTTTAAAAATTATTTTATTCCTATTGTTAACTTTAAGATAGGAAAACATGAATTTTGTGTTTCCTTTATTTTAAAAGTTACACATAATTGTTATACAACTTTTAAATTTTTGGTTGTTTGAAGCTGTAATTCTCTTTCTGAGGGGCTGTTTTCTAGTCTTTAAGCTATTAGATACCTTTATATGGTAAAATTGAGTATTTTTATCTGTTCTTTGAAATCTACTCTCTACTCACATTTTGTCATTGATCATACTAGGTTAATTTTGACAGGTACCAGGTTACCCTTCCATTGTAAAGATCCAGCACATTTTCTATCTTCTGTGTTACTGAATTACACATTGCCCTTGCTTTCCATAAGTGTATTTTCTGATGTGACTTTGTTTACAGAGTTCCCAAAAAGCATTCTTGAAGACTGAATGATTTGTATCACAATTGAATTATTCTGTTTTCTTCTATATCTCTATCTCATTTCTCCAAAGGTGTCAGTTTAGTAAATCTATTATATTGTAAATTCTATTTTAGTGAATGATTCCAGGGTATTCAACTCACCACATTTGAGCAAATATTGTTTTTCTCCTCAAAACTAAACAAGGTAAAACTGTTTCAATCTTTTGCATCCTGTATCTCATGCATATATTCTCTGTTACTCCAAGTTGTTGAGTTAAAGATAGGAGCTGAATGGGAAACTACGAACGGGGATTATTTGTTTCAGAACTATTTACCTTCAAACATGCAAAGCATTTGATTTGTCATGAGATTTTCAAGATGTTGAAGCAATATCGAACCATTTTGATAAGGGAATATAGAGCAACTGATTGTCATTAACTGGCCATCTTATTTGTTTATTTATTTATATACTTATTTATTGTACCTCCTGACCACAGTTTCCCCTCTCTCCTCTCCTCCCAGTCCCTCCCCCTCCCCTCCCCTTTGCCTTCATCATTATTTTATTTTACAATATAATTTAATTCTACATATCAATCGCGGATTCCCTTGTTCTCCCCTCTCCCGCCCCCCTCCCCTTCCCCCCAGCCTACCCCCCATTCCCATCTCCTCCAGGGCAAAGACTCCCCGAGGATTGAGATCAACCTGGTAGACTCAGTCCAAGCAGGTCCACTCCCCTCCTCCCAGGCTGAGCCAAGCGACCCTGTATAAGCCCCAGGTTTCAAACAGCCAGCTCATGCACTGAGCACAGGACCTGGTCCCACTGCCTGGATGCCTCCCAAACAGATCAAGTCAATCAACTGTTCAGAGGGCCTGATCCAGTTGGGGGCCCCTCAGCCATTGGTTCATAGTTCATGTGTTTCCATTCATTTGGTTATTTGTCCCTGTGCTTTATCCAACCTTGGTCTCAGCAATTCTCACTCATATAAAACCTCCTCTTTCTCGCCAATTGGATTCCCAGAGCTCCATCAGGGGCCTGGCCGTCCGCCTTCATTTCTATTCAGAACAGGGGAAGCCTCACATGGATATTGACAAAACATGGTATATCAATTTATATAATAAGACTAAGTAACTTGCCTTGTATGAAGACTGGACAAGGCAACCCAGTATGACGATTAGGGTCCTAAAAGCTAAAGGAGCCCGAGACAGCCTCTGCTCCGATTTTAAGGAGTCCCACAAGAAGACCAAGCTATACAACTGTCACACATATAAAGAGGACCTAGGTCAGTCCCAGGCAGGCTCCCTGGTTGTCTCTTCAGTCTCTGTGAGCTCCTATGATTCCAAGGAAGTTGATTCTGGGGATTTTATTATGATGTCCTTGACCCCTCTAATTAGTACAGTCCTTTTTCTCTCTCTTCATCAGGATTCCCTTGAGCTTGCCTAATATTTGACTGTGCGTCTGCATCTGTTTCCATCAGTTGCTGGATGAAGCCTCTCTGATGACTATTGGGCTAGGTATCAATCTATGGGTATAGTAGAATATCTTTAAGCATCATTACCTTGACATTTTTTTCCTCTAGTTGTATTGGGTTCTATTCTACTTCTCTGGGCTACCAGTCTCTGGCTCTGGGCACTCTAAGCAGTATCAAAGGTGGACTCACTCTCATGGCATGGATCTCAGGCTGGACTAGTCACTAGTTAGTCACTCCCACAACCTCTGTGCCACCTTTACCCCTGTACATCCCATGAGCAGGATGGAATGTAGGTTGAATGTTAAGTGGCTGGGTTGATTTTGAAGTTCATATTTTAGAAGTTACATACTCACATTATAAACTTAATTTAAATATTTTACCAATGTAAAATGTCTCATTCTCTTGACCCTATTAAAAATTAACATTATTTGTAGTGATATTTTGTTGCATTCTAATAAAACTTGCCTGAAGATCAGAGGACAGAACCAGCCACGAAGTTAGCCGCAGATGCCAGGCAGTGGTGGCACATACCTTTAGTCCCAGCACTCAGGCGGCAGACATCTGTCTGGATCCCTGAGTTCAAAGCCACCCTAGACTACATGAGATTAATACAGGGTAAAAGAGAAACAGCCAGGCAGTAGTGGCATACATATTTAATTCCAGCACCCGGGATCACACACCTTTAATCCAAGTAATTGGGAGTCACATGCCTTTAATCTCAGCACTAGGAAGGTTGAAACAGGAAGTGATATGGCTGGGCAGAGAAAAAAAATTATAAGGCAAGAGGAGACAGGAATTAGGCCCTTTCAGCCAAGGACTCAGAGGCATTCAGTCTGAGGATTTGTGGAGACAGGATCTTCTCTTTTCAGTTGAGGAGTTAGTGAGGTTTGAAGTGACTGTGGCTTGTTTCCTCTGATTTTTCATCATTTACCCCAATCTGGCTCCAGGTTTTTATTATAATACCATTTAGGATTCATGCAGCAGTAATTGAAGAATGATCAATCAACATATTTTTACTTTTCTTGACACTTCAAATGATTTGGTAGCAATTATTTGTGCTTCAAATAAAGTAATGATTTTAATCCATCATGACTCACTTCAATAATTGTTGAATCTTCATAGAAGACTGTATCATGTACATACTAATTGTATGTAAGTGCAATAAGTTTATATTTCAATGGATTTAAACATTCTAGTTTGTTGATCTGTGTGAATTCTGTAATTCAAAGAATATTTTAAAATATGAATTGTTGAGATATTCCCTTTTATAACTTTCAAATTATTTCTAGAATAATTGAGTTCTAGAGCAAAATAGGGAACCATTATCCTTATTTTGATGTCCTCTTTTCTTAAACTTACTCAAGTGCTATTAATTGCAATTAACACTTTCTCTTTCATTGAACTGGAAGTCATTATGATAGACACACAGTTCTTCCTGTGTGCCTTCTTCCTCTCCTATGATGGTCTCATTAGTACATGGTGTTGAGCCTACTTGCTACAGACAAATATATTCTTGGACACTACTTAGCTTTGCCCTATGACTAAATGTGTTATCTTTGATTATGCTATGTTCAGTGGGACTTGAGAAAGCTCACAAGCCACACTTTGTAGCAGAAGTCTTAAAAGTTCTTTTTAATAAAATCAAACCTGAGGCCAGTTATTGGGGTGAACACTGGAAGATCAGAGAGACAGAACAAGCCACAGCTAACCTCACCTTGCCAGCTTCTCAGCTGGTCCTTGTTTTCCTTAGAAGCTTCTGTGTCCTCATCCCAATGGTTCTCAGCTGAACTGATGCTGGAAAGCCTGAAGTTTAACCAGCTAAAAGCTTCTAATTTCTGGTCCTCACGCCTTATATACCTTTCTGCTTTCTACCACCACTCCCTGGGATTAAAGGCTCGCTTTCTGGGATTAAAGGCGTGAGTCGCCATGCTTGGCTGTATCCTTGAACAGATGGATTTCTGCTTCTGGAATGCGAGGATTAAAGGCATGTGCTACCACTGCCTATCCTAAGTATCTAGTGGCTTTTCTGTTCTTTGACCCCAGATAAGTTTATTAGGGTACACAATACTTTGGGGGAACACAATACCACCACAACACTTGCTAACCTGATCTGTAGTATTTTGTTCTCTACCTTTTTTTTTTCTCTTTGCAAAAGTGTTTGGCTAATGTGAAGTAAGTAAGCTTTATTGCAGTAGAAATATAGACTCCCAAGTAACTTCACAGAACAGGACATCTCCCATTCTGACATGTATAAAAGGTAAGATTTCTGGTGAAAATTTTTAAAATTTCAGCTCTAAAATCATTTAGCTTGTATTTAGCTAATTTCAGCATGGTTGTCTACTGATGTTGAGATGGCTTCCAGTTCTGTCCCTGCCTCTAACAACAGCAATACCTTTAATATTGAAAGACTTCTCCAGAATATTTTTATTGAAAAAATTTCATGCATATAATTTGATCCTATTTTTTCTTTTCCTCCCAGGTCCTCCTGACCTCCCTGTCTTAGTCATTTTTCTATTGCT
>CABHPH010104395.1:0-11549 GCA_902168325.1 Peromyscus nudipes
ATAGAATAATCCAAGCACAAAATACCCGGGAAATCTGGGACACCATGGAAAGACCAAACCTACAGATAGTAGGTATAGAGTAAGGAGAAGAAATCCAGGTCAAAGGCAGAGAACATATTTTAGCAAAATCATGGGATAAAATTTCCCTAGTCTAAAGAAAGAGTTGCCTATGCAGGTACAAGAAGCATATACGACCCCAAATAGACAAGACCAGAAAAGAAATTCCCCATGACACATAATTATCAAAATACTAAATGTACACACATAAAAGGATATTAAATGCTGCAAGGGAAGAAGACCAAATAATATATAAAAGCAGACCTGATGGAACAAAACCTCACTTTTCAATGGAGACTCTAAAAGTCATAAGGGCCTGGACAGATGTTCTACAAACCCTAAGAGACCACAGATGGCAGCCCAGACTACTATACCCAGCAAAACTACCAATCATAGTGATGGAGAAAGAAAAACATTTCATGATAAAACCAAATTTAAGCAATTTCTACCTACCAATCTAGCTTTACAGAAGGCACTAGAAGGAAAACTTCTGTCAGAAGAGGCTAACTACACCTAAGAGGACAAAAAAAATTCAAGACCAGTAAAATAAAAAGTGGAGGAAAATACTCATACCACCACAAAATAACAGAAATGAATAAATAACTTAACATTTATTACTTACTGCTCATTAATAATTCAATATGAATGTTTTCAAAAGACACAGATCAACAGATTGGGTTAGAAAACAGGATCCACCTTCCTGCTACAGCCAAGAACACACCTTAGCATCAAGGATAGACATCACCTAGAGTAAAAGGATGGGAAGGTATTTTAAGCAAACAGACCCAAGAAGCAAACAGGTATAGCTATTTTATATCAGGCATGACAGACTGCAAACCAAAACTAATCAGAAGAGATAAGTAAGGACACTAAAGACTCATCAAAGGAAAAATATCAAGAGGATATTACAATTCTAAGCAGTTATGCAGCAAACACAGGGACCTCCAAGTTCATAAAAGAAACACTACTACAGCTAAAAATCACATATTGAACCCCCACAGTGATAGCGGGCAACTTCAATACCCCACTCTCATCAATAGACAGGTCATTCAGACAAAAACTAAACAGAGAAATGTTGGAGTCAGATGGACCTAGCAGATATTTACAGAACATTCCACCCAAACATGAAAGAGTATACTTGTATCTTGTTTTGTCCTGTTTGGTTGTGATCTCTTAGAGGCCTGCTCTTCTCTGAAGAGGAAACAGAATGGGAGAGAGGGGAGAGTTAGGGGTATCTAGGAGGAGTGGAAGGAGGAGAAACTGTGGTTGGGATGTATGGTATGAAAGAAAAAAAACTATTTTTTAAAAAAGGGAAAAAAGAAAATACTTTCTTATCAGTCACTCATGGAACTTACACCAAAGTTGATCACATACTAAGACACAGCAACAGATACAAGAAAACTGAAATAACACCCTCCATCCTATCTGATTATCATGGATTAAAGCTGGATATCAACAACAACAGAAATAGCAGAAAGTATAAAAACTCATGGAAACTGAACTACTCATTATGAGTGAAAATGGATCAAGACAGAAATCAAGAAGGAAAAGAAAACATTTTAGAATTGAATGAAAATGAAAACACAACATACCCAAACCTATGGGAGGCAGTTCTAAGAGGCAAGTTCATAGCACTAAGTGCTTATATAAAAAAACTGAAGAGATCTCACATTAGAAACTTAACAGCAGACCTGAAAGCTCCAGAAAAAACAATTAGAAATAACACCCCAAAAGAATAGACAGCAAAACATAAACTCAGGGCTGAAATCAATTAAATAGAAACAAACAAAAACATTACAAAGAATCAATGAAATAAAGAGTTGGTTCTTTGTGAAAATCAACAAGATTAGCAAACCCTAAGCCATATAACTAAATAGAGATGAATATACAAATTAATAAAATTATATTTGAGAGGGGACATTGTAACAGACACTGAGGAAATCCAGAGAATCATAAGGACGTACTATTAAAAATACATCTTCCATCAAACTGTTAAACTTAAAATAAAAGGGCCAGTTTCTTGATAGATAGGACCTACCAAAATTAAATCAAGATCAAATAACCAATTTAAACAGACTCATAACCCTAGTGAAGTAGAGGTAGTGAGTGAAACTCTCCCAATCAAAAAGAGCCCAGGGCCAGATGGATTCAGTGCAGAATTCTCCCAGAATTTCAAAGGATAATTAACGTGAATACACATCAAATTCTCCTGCAAAACAGAAACTGAAGAAACATTTCCATAATTCCTTTTATGGAGCCGTGATTACCTTTATACAAAAAAAAACCCCACACAAATATCTAACAAAAAAGAAAATTATAGACCAATATCCCTTATAAACAGTAGTGCAAAATTTCTCAATAAAATACTTGCAAATTGAATCCAAGAACACACAAAAATATTATCCATCATGCTCAATTTACTGTTAGGGAATATTATTTTAAGGTGTGTTGCTTTTGTTTATGCTGCATTTGGTTGACCCTGTGAAGCTGTGTTACTGTGCCTGTCTAAAACACCTGATGGTCTACTAAAGAACTGAATTGCCAATAGCAAGGCAGGAGAAAGGATAAATGAGGCTCACAGGCAGAGAGGATAAATAGAAGGAGAAATCTGGGTGGGGGAAGAAAGAAGTAGCCAGAGAAGGAGGAGGAATTCAGGGGCCAGCCATCAAGACACAGAGCCAGAGTAAGATTTACAAAAGTAAGAGAACAGGAAAAGCCTAGAGGCAAAAGGTAGATGGGATAATTTAAAGTTAAGGAAAGCTGTCAAGAAACAAGCCAAACTAAGGCCTGGCATTTATAAGTAAAAATAAGCCTCCATGTGTGATTTAGTTGGGATCTGGGTGGTGGGCCTCCCAAAAGAATAAAAGAAAATCCAACCGCATTTTGGTGAACCAATGTGGCACTTGAATTTCCATAGTGCCTGAGAAAGCTTTAAAAAAAAGTGTATATGGCTCTTTTAAGAGTTTCTGCCAGACACTGAGCTCTTGAGGAGCTAGTATATTAAGTAGAACAACATCAAAACCTGAAGTAAAAATGCTTTGGCGTTTTAGAACTCTAGGAAGGTTGAATGCAGTTCCTGGTTAGACAAACCTCTGACTAGCCTCGAGTTTCATGCTTGATTTTCACCACCTGAGAAGCAGGCAGAGTCAGCTGAGGGCCATTTACAGAGGATCCAGGTGTAGGTTAGCAGTTTAAATGTTTGCTCATATGGTAAAAAAAGACTGAAGATATGCAATAAAAGAGGTCCAGATGGAAAAACCTCTAAACAGGATACAGTGTGTTTAACAATGTGTGTAGACTTAAGAAAAGAAAAAGGGTATAGTCATAGAAAGTAATGAATAGTTTATAAAAATAATAAAGTCTTAAAGAGAGAGTAAAGTAATACAAAAGAAAAAAGCCACATGAGATGGGAAATACACAGGGAGTCTGGATCCTGTATGTTATTGTGTTGATTTTGAATGTTTTGATTGTTGAGAAAAGCAAAGGACAGCTGCAAAAAGACCTGGAATTGAAAGAGGAACTGTTGGAACAAATCACATTATGTACTTTAGGAATGCCTTAACTTTTAAAAAGTAAAAAAAATACATTTGTCAAATGGAAATCAAAATACTTTGGAATTTTGTTCTCGTAGGAGATGAGAGGCTGTGGATTCCTTCAGGGTTAATATGGATCAAGTTCTATCAGGCAAGACATCCTGAAACTTGACAGGTGATATCTATCAGCCAAGGTTACTGCTGGTCTTCCAAGGACTTGGTCATTATTTCAAAAATTTCTCTCTGGGACCCTAAAGATACTTGATATACAGACAGCAAGAAGCAATTTGGAGAATACAATATCCACATTCCCAAGATGGGTGTGGGAGGCTTTTGGTTATTTGATGGGTTATGGGTGATTGTTATCATTTAGGGGAATATAGTATATTGATACAAATTTGAAGTTATTTTTGTTACTATATATATATATACATACATATTTCTACCCTTGTTTAAAGGATTTTTGTATATTGATAAAAATTTAAGGTTATTTTTGTTACAACATATTGTATATATGTTTCTATTCTTGTTTAAGGTATTATACCTATGCAGTTTATTTAAAAATATAAGGTAAAATTCTAGTTTTTGAAAGCTATTATTGTAAACTATATAGGATAATCAGGAAACATAGGTTAGTGGTTAGTCATATATAACAATCAAATTTGTAGATATGTTAGGTATGCTTTCCAGATCATATAGCGATATATTTTAGGTAGATAGATGGTCTTCAAACCATTCAAAGACCTACAGAATATGACATTTAAAATGTTTTGTTAACATAAAGTTTTTCATGACAATGAGATACATCTGTTCCTGGTAGTACCAATTTACTTCAGAGATTATGAGCATCAATGAAACTCCTTATGGAGTTTGCTTTCAATGTGGTAAGGCTAGCCATTTGGGCAAGAAGCTGCTTTTTCTTGGACTGCTTGACAGTATGTTATATAAATTGGACATGCAGGACCCACAGGAAAGTGACCACTGAACTTTGCTAAAACAAGGCAGAATGGTCCTTCAGGATTCCTACTTCACAAAAGAAACTGTCAGACATTCTTCAGGGTGCAGAGGAAAGTGACTGACAAACTTTGTGAATATAGGTTGGACACAGTCTTTCAAATTTCTTGCTGCAGTGAAAAGTCTGCCAGATACTATGATCCTGTATGCTGAAGATGAATGCCCCACCATTGCAGAGGAACTCTGGGTGACTGTCCAGGCAGTCAGATGTCTTTGTAATTTCTAGAGTATTTGGAAGTTGTTCACAATGCACTTTTTGTTTACTTAAATAATATTATATACTTCTGGGATGTTTGATGGAGTTGAAGACTAGATAGCTATAGTTGTAGTTTTCCTTAGATATGATAGAAAGTAAATTAGGTATAAAATTTTGGATTTACTGAGATAGGATAGATTATGGAGCATTTTCTTTAAATTTACCAGACACAAATGAATTGGAATTCAGTACAATATGAATGCAATTTTTACTTGATAATTGTTCTTATTGTATACAGTCTTACTATGTTAAATTTAAAACCTTTCATTTTTGTTTAGAAAAAAGGGGGAAATGCTGGGGAATATTATTTTAAGGTGTGTTACTTTGGTTTATGTTACATTTGTTTAACTCTGTGAAGCTGTATTACTGTGCCTGTCTAAAACACCTGATGGTCTACTAAAGAACTGAATTGCCAATAGCAAGGCAGGAGAAAGGATAAATGAGGCTCGCAGGCAGAGAAGATAAATAGAAGGAGAAATCTGGGAGGAGGAAGAAAGAAGTAGCCAAAGAAGGAGGAGGATTACAGGGGCCAGCCACCCAGCCATACAGCAAGACACAGAGCAAGAGTAAGATTTACAAAAGTAAGAGAATAGGAAAAGCCTAGAGGCAAAAGGTAGATGGGATAATTTAAAGTTAAGGAAAGCTGTCAAGAAACAAGCCAAGCTAAGGCCTGGCATTTGTAAGTAAGAATAAGCTTCCATGTGTGATTTAGTTGGGAGCTGGGTAGCAGGGCTCTCAAAGGGACAAAAACAAACAACAACACTTTGCCCCAGGGATGCAGGGCTGTTTCAACATATGTAAATTAATGACTATAATCCACCAATAAACAGATTCAAGGATAGAAACCAAAGGCAGAAAAGGCCTTTGACAATTTTTGACATCCCCTCATGATAAAATTTCTGGAGAGACTAGTGATACAAGGAAAATACCTCAACATAATGAAGGTAATTTACAGTAAGCCCACAGCCAACATCAACTTAAATGGAGAGAAAGCAATTCTCTCAAAGCATTTCCACTAAAATCAGGAATAAGAAAAGAATGTTGCCAGGTGGTGGTGGTGTACACCTTTAATCCCAGCACTCAGGAGGCAGAAGCAGGTAGATTTCTGTGACTTCAAGGCCAGCCTAGCCTACAGAGTGAATTCCAGGACAGCCGGGGCCACACAGAGAAAAACCTGTCCTGAAATACAAAAAACAAGAAAAACAAAACAAAAAGACAAGAATGTCCATTCCCTCCATAACTATTCAATATAGTAGTTGATATCTTAGCTACAGCAATAGGACAACTGAAGGAGAAGGAGGGGATATAAATAGGAAAGGAAGAAGTAAAAGTATCTTAATTTGGAGATGCTATAATTTTATACATAAAAGACTCAAAAACTCCATTAGGAAGCATCTATACCTGATAAACACTTTCAGCCCAGTAGCAGCATATAAAATTAATACACAAAACATCAGTATCCTTCATTTATGCAAATGACAAATGGACTGAGAAAGAAATCAGAGAAACAGTACCTGTCACAATAGCCTCAAAAATATCTTGGGATAACTCGAACCAGGCAAGCAAAAGACTTGTACAATGAAAATTTTGAGACACTGAAGAAAGAAAATGAAAAGATATCAGAAGATGGGAAGATCTTTCAGGCTCATGGAGAGCAGTAGGATTAATACTGTGAAAATGACCATTCTACCTTAAGCAATCTACAGATTCAATGCAACCTTCCTCAGTATTCCAACACAATTCTTCACAAGAATTGAGAAAACAGCCTTCAACTTCATATAGAAACGACAAATACTCAGGATAGCTAAAACAATCCTGAATAATAAAAGAATTGTTGGAGGGTATCGTCTCCAATCTCACATTGTACTACAGAGCTATAGTAATAAAAAAGTAAAAACAGACACATTGATCAATGGAATAGAACTGAACACTCAGACAAGCCCATCCATACACCTATGGACACCTGATTTTTGACAAGTCAAAAATATACACTGGAGAAAGTACAGGATCTTCAATAAATTGTGCTTGTCAAACTTGATGGCTGCATGTAAAAGAATGAAAATATATCCGTATTTATCACCCTGCACAAAACTTCAAATGCATGAGAAAGACCCCAGCATAAGACCATAAGACCTGCATCTGATAGAAAAGAAAGTGTCCCCATAGGCTTGAACTCATTGGCATAGGAAAAGACTTTCTGAACAAGATACTGATAGTACAGATATTAAAATCAACAGTTAATAAACAGTACTGTTGCAAAGTAATCCCTTCAGAGAACACATGGACTCTTAAAGCCAAACAGAAAGTCTTATAGTGGCTGGTGGTTCCATGAAGAACTTGTCCAAAGTGTGCAGCCCCAAGCCTTACTGTTCTTGGCTTTTTAAGTACAAAAATTATACCCTGGCTTGACCCATTGCAGTTAACAAGAACAGTTAGCAAGAAGTGGAACTACAGAAACCAAAAAACAAGGTTAGTACATTTCCCAGATGCATGCTGGGACCATTGACTTAGCCTTTGTTCTTGTTTTGACAGGTGCTTCTGCATCCTGGGTTCCAAGCCTGAATGGGCTTTTATCATGACATCAGTTGTGCTCTGCTGTGCAATAAAGCTTGCTTGGAGATTAGAGGGCAGAACTAGCCACTAGTTAACCATAGAGGCCAGGTGGTGGTGGCTCACACCTTTAATCCCAGTACTTTGGAGGCTCACACGTTTAATCCTAGCACTTGGGAGGCTCATGCCTTTAATCCCAGTGCAATCAGAAGGTGGAGACAGGAATATAAGGTAGGTAGAGACAGAATCTCAGTCTCATTTCATCTGAGGATTTGTAGAGGTAAGGAGTCTCTAGTGGCTACTGCTCTGCTTCTCTGATCTTTCAGGTTATTAACCCAATATTTGACTCTTGGTTTTTATTGATAAGACTAATCATACTTCATCTGGCATCCTACTTTTGAGGCACAAATTCATGAAAAAGTTGCTTGCCCATGACTTTGAAGTCACTAGCATATGCTAGAGATGCAACTGGGGGCTCCTGTCTGAGTCACTGCTCCACTGGCTATGTTTTCCTTTTCTTCCCCAAGCCATCTCAGTGTATCTGGGATTTTTCCATTGCAGCTTCTCTGCATCAAATTCCACAGGCACTTGAGCTCCAAATGCCACCAGAGTTATCCTCTTACCACTGGCTAGTTCTGCCTTTAGGCAGCTCCCACCACATGTGCTTCTTCCCCATGATCCCCTGTGTACATTTTTCAGAGAGCTGTCTCCCTCTCCCAGTAGGCTGTGGGCTTTCCCTGGACCACCTCCACAGGCTGCTGCCACACTAGGTAGCTGCCTTGACACCAGCTCAGACTTCTACTGTTCTGTGCAGCAGCAGTCAGCCTCACACTTTACTGTCATCATCACCAGATTTGGTGAGACATTTAGGAATTCTTAAAGGGGGGAATTAGTTTTAAAAAAAAGAGTTTTTTCCCACATTAAAAAATAAGAAACACTATTATGATGGAGGGAGTTTGGTCTCTGTATGATTACACAATGCATAGTTTAGAAATGGAATAATTAAATGAAGGGATAATCAACTTAACTGGGATTGACATAATGTTAATTATTATTTTGATACTTCTTATCAGTTTGATAATTTTTGTTTTATACCTAGAAATGTTGGTTGATATGAGTGCCATGATACAGGCCTTAGAAAAACTTATTAAAATAGATCATAGAGATATTCAGACCCAGAGAGAGGAAATTAAAGGAGAACCAACATCACCAATACATTATAAAATTAGAGAGGAACAGCCCAAGGTTTTTCAAATAACAAACCTTAATTTATCCAGTCACCTTATAGGAACAACTGTCAAATGACAGATATCCACAAAGCTGTGTAAGAGCTGACTGGATTCCTGTGGAAATGTTTGATTTGAGGAGATTTAAGGAAATGATAGTATCATATAGTATGCATTCACCTTTTGTGAAGCAGATGTTAAATTCATGGTCACATAGTAACACAAGACTGGAGAGACTTTGTTATGTCAGTATTGGAACCTGGTTCTCAATTACAGTGGAAAGATGAGGCTAGGACCATTGAACAATGAAGTAGGGCTAGAGGTAATGAAATCTCCCAAGACCAACTTCTTGGAGAGGGCAATTATGCTGATGTAACAAGACAGTCTTTATGATGACTACACCCTGGCTCTATGCCATGCAGCATCTTTGAATACTCAGAATAGAACTGAAGAAGTTGGAAAGAGAACTGAGTCATTTGCTAAAGTTATACAAGGCCCAAAAGAAACCTTCACTGATTTTTTTTATAAAGATTGACTCCAACCATAAATAGAATGATACCAAATCCAGAAGCTAGACAAATACTAATTGAATCTTTGGCTTTTGAAAATGCTAATTCACAATGCAAAAGGGCAATTAGGCCTTTAAAGGCAAGATTCAACCCTAGAAGAATGGATCCAAGATATAGTTAATATTGACTCTCATAACCATAATAATGCTTGGATAGGAGAGGTGATTTCCAAAGACTTGAAGAAAAATCAAAATGTCAGGTGTTTTAACTGAGGCAAAGAAGGTCACCTAAAAAGGGATTGTAGACAGGGCATTCCTAGAAACAATGTGTTTTAAGGAATAATCCAAACAAAAGGACCTTCCTTTCTGGAGTATGCAGAAGGTGTGGTAAAGGCTGACATTGGACTAATGAATGCAGATCAACAACGGACAGACAGGGTAACCATTTGCCATCAGTAAATGCCTTGGAGGGCCTCTCACAGATCCCCACGCCAAATTTGGTTTCGTCATTCTCTATCACTGTGGGGGAAACTCCTTCACAGAGCAATTTAAAAACCTAATGCCTATTGTAAAAAACCTTACTGCTCTGAATTATAGAACAGCTTTAATTCTGATTAATTCTGAAATAAAAATTTCAGGAGAAACCAGAATAAGAGAGACCTCTTGATTACCATCAACCAGTGTGACCATTCAATCTAAACAAACTTATAAGACTAACAAAAGCTTTTCATTTGATCAGATATAATTTTCCAAAAGCTATGCTTGGGGCAGGGTTTTGTTTTTGTCTTTCCAAGAGAATTGTAGTGATATAGTGTGTACCCTAATAAAATTTGCCTGAAGCTCAGAGGACAGAACAAGTCTAGATTAAACATAGAGGCCAGGCAGTGGTACCACATATCTTTAATTCTAGCACTCGGGAGGCAGAGATTTGTGGTGATGTATTATATCCCCCAATATACTGTGTTTTCCAATAAAATTTACCTGAGGATCAGAGGAAAAAGCCAGCCACTATATTAACATAGAAGTTAGGCAATGGTAGCACATGCCTTTAATCCTATCACTTGGGAGGCAGGGATCTGTCTGGATCTCTGTGAGTTCAAGGCCACACTGGGGACAGAGCCAGGCATGGTGATATACACCTTTAATCCCAGCACTAACCATAGAGGTGTGGAGGTCTGTATGGAGAGACAGGAAGTGACAGAGCTGGGCAGGAAGAAGAAGTGATGTAGCTGGGTAGAGAGAGGAAATGAGTTGGCAGAATAGAAAGGCATATAGGTGTGGATAGCAAGGAAGTAGCTCGCTTTTGGAAGCTGCAGAGTTGGTGAGGTGAGGTTAGCTGTGGCTTTTCCTATTCCTCTGATCTCTCTCAGGCTTTAACCCCAATTTATGGCTCTGAGTTTTTTATTAATAAGACTATTTAGCAATTCATCTACAGAGATCTGTCAGGATCTCTGTGAGTCCAAAGCCACCCTAGACTATGTGAGATTGACTCAGTCTAGGAGAGAAAGCAGAGCCAGGCTGTGGTGGCACACAACTTTAATCCCAGTACTGGGAAGCACACATGCCTTTAATCCCAGGAATTGATGGCTGGGTGGAGAAAGGTATATAAGGCATGAGGAGATGGGAACTAAAGGCTTTTCAGCAAAAGTGTCCCTTTCAGCTAGAGGCTTTTTCAGGCTGAGGAGTCCTAGAGGTAAGACATGGCTTGTTCCTTTGTCTCTCTGATCTTTCAGCATTTACTCCAATATCTGGCTTTGGAGTTTTTATTAAAAACCATTTAACAATTTGTGCTACAGAGAATGAAGGCATCCAGCTAAGGAATCTGAAAACCACTGGATAAATGAGAATCCTGAAAGGAAAATCCAAAATCTCTGTCTTATGTCAGAAGAGCCACCTGATATGGGACAGAAAAAAAAACCAAAATTAAGGGACTATTCTATTGCTACTAACCTCATGATCCTTTGGTTTTATTTTGACACTTTAAAACTTTTCTTAAGATATGAATATTATATCAAAATGTATAAGATTTATATATATATTTTAAACTTTTTGTCATGATATTAATGGCCATATAGAGTACTAATTCCAGAAAAAGCTTCCTTTTAGCTTCCTGTACATGATTTCAGGTTTGAATCTCTATCAGGTAGCTAGGAATTAAGTTTTTGTACTCTAGATGTATATAACAAATTATGGCCCTTTAACCTGTTTGAGATCTGCTGCATATGACATTTAAAAATGAATTTTAAGTTTTCTGTAGTGAACCATGACCTTGCCTAACAGCAAACTTTGAAGTCTCCAAAAGCATGATGCTTGCTTCTGCCAACAGAGGAATGAGAATAGAGAAGCTTACGGGGTATGGGGAAGCCTAGAATCTAGATTTAGGTTGGCCCTACCCCTCCACTTTT